>JACTAS010000146.1:0-43891 GCA_014884825.1 Fusarium sp. 190-020-2 | reverse complement strand
ATTTAGTTTATTTATTTAGTTTATTTATTTATTTATAATTTAAATACTATTAATAGTTAGTAATTTAGTTATATATATATTATAAGTATTTACTAGAATTTGCTTATAAATATAGTTTTTCTATTTATTAAGATTTTATATAATAACTTATATTTTCTAACTATCTTATTATAAAAGATATAAGTAAGTTATTTTATATTTATATCTTTTCTATAAGGTATATTATAAGAAGGTTTTATAAGTTAATTTATTATAATTAATAATTTTTTTTTTTTAAGTTTATAAGTTAGCCTTAAAAGGTATATTTAAGTATCTCTAAAGTTTAATATAGTTTAAATATTTATTGCCCCTATAGCTAGTAAAGCTTTATTAAGTTAAATTATTATAATTAGCTGCCTTAATTACAGCCTAAACCTAGCTATATATATACCAGCTAAAAAGCCCTGCTTATTAGCTAGCCCTAACCTTCTTCCTATAACCTACCTAAAAAGATACCACGCTTCAATTATCCATCACGCTTCTGCAGTAAGTTATCTAACCTGACCTGACTTTCCCTTCTAGCCGCAACCACTAACAGCATCACAGCTGCCCCGTCACGATGCTCCGAAGAAGCCTGCAGGCACCCAGGCCTGATAAGCCTTATCTGACTAAAGGCCATGATATAATCCCTAAGATTAAAGAAGCTCTTAGGCAAAATAAGGGCAAAGGCAATATACTATATATAATAGTTATAGATATTAAAAAGGCCTAATTTAATAAGGATAATATTAGCTATATTAGGATAATAATTTTTAGTTATAAGATCCTCTTACTTATATAATCTATTTATAAGAACCCTTTAATTAATAAAGACTTCCTTAAATATAAGAAGTAAAAGCTTAAGGATTTAGAAAGGAAGTTATATAAAGGGATATAGCTAAGCAGGAGGGAGAGGGGGTTCCTTAAGGCCCTTAATAGTAGCTTATATAATAAGTAGCTTAAGGATATCTAGTAGTAGGCTAAGGAGGTATTAAAGAAGATTAAGAACTTATAATATAATATAGATAGAAGTAGGGTAATTATAAAGTTTTATAAAGGAAAAATATATTAAGTTTTATATAAATTTAGTTACTTAAAGTTAAAGACTTAAAGTTATAACTAAATTTAGTATTAATAGTAAAAAGAGGATTAAATAAGTTATAAAATAAATTATATAACTAAATAAGCAAATTAGCTATAATATTAATATATTATTAATATAAACAGGGGTTAAATACTATTATAATAGCTCTTTAAAGTTAATATTAAGAGCCTTAAAGTCTCTTATAAAGGGAATAATAATTATAATATATAAGAATATATTACTAAAAGCTAAAATCTAAATTCTTTAAAATATAAATAAGATATTAAATTAATATTATAAGGTAAAAAGGATTAAATTAAAAAAAAAAAAGGATTATAATTATATAAGAAGTATTAATATAGTTAATAAGCAAGTAACCTAAATAAGTAAGTAACTTACTTTCCTTAACCTTTTTAACCTATAGCTTAAAAACTTAAGCTATAATTTAAAAAGGCTAGCTTTTACTTACTAAACTCTTTTCTAAATAACTTAAGAATATCTTTATAAGTCCTAGTATTATAACTGCCCTTATTATATATATTATAGTATTAATTACTTAATTACTTTAACCTTCCTTAATTACTACTTCTTAATAATTTAGCTATTACCTATATATTAATATCTATTTAATTAATTACTTATAAAACTTCTTATATAGTTATTGCCTTTCCTTTTTATAGTTTAGTCCTTTTTACCTTATAATACTAACTTAGTATTTTATTTATATCTTAAAGATTATAAAGCTTAGCCTTTAATAAGGTAACCTTATATATAACTACCTTTATTACCTTAATAGCTAACTTTAAAGCTTTAATAATAAACTTTAAGAAGCTATTATAATGCTTTTTAATTTATCTTTTAAGGTATTTAAATTAGAATTAGGCCTTAATTATTATCTTTAAAGTCTTTAAAGCCTATAATATTATTAGTTAAGTAGCCTCTTTAAGAGGCATTAAGGTTTATAGCTATATATTAAGCTTTAAGATTATAGTTTTTAAGTTAAAAGGAGTAAATCTAGCTCTTTTAAAACCCTCTTAGATATTACTTTTTATAAAAATAGTTTTAAATATAATATAAAAGATAAAAAAGAACTTAATCTTAAAAATATAAGTTATAAAGTATTTAATTAAATACTTTATTTCTTAATTATAAGCTTATTTTAATAACTTAAAGTACTTTATATTAAGAGGCTAAAGTAAATAAGATATATAAGTAGGTATATAAAGTATAATAATCTTATTCTCCTTATAATATCTTTTAAAATTAGCTAAGTAATAGCTTTTATAACTATTAAGGATTAGGAGATAATATTAAGTATTTGATTATTTAATTATAAATTAATTAAAGTATTTTAATTACTTAAAACCTAGCTTATTATTTATTTACTTATTCTAGCTTATTATAATAACCTAATTATTTAAAAAGTTATATTCTTAATATTAATTAATATAGTAATATTATCCTATATTAATAATAAATAATATAATTAATTAACCTTTTAATATATTTAATAAGCAAGCTAGTTAAATAAGTAAGCTAATTAAAAATCCCTTAACTTATAATATTTCTATTTAATTAGATATTTCTAAACTACTAAATATATTATAACCTTTAGATAAAGTTAAAATCTTTTTTACCCTTTAGGCCTATTAACTTAGTTTAAAGCTAAGTATTTAATACATTATAAAAAGGTATAAGGTTAAATATAATACCCTTTATAATTAAGAAAATAGTATTTAATTATAATATAATTCTATCTTAAATCTATAAAGATTATTTAAGTTAAAAAAGTAAATAATAATTTATTTTATTTTTAATTTAAATTTATAAGAATTTCCCCCTAAAGTATTTATTATTTAAGAAATATTTAATAAATTACTTATTAATTATTATATATTAAATATTAATAAGCACTAGGGTTATAATTTAATTATAACTTTAAGTTAATTTAAGTTTTATTAACTAACTTATATAAAATAAACTTAATATAATTTCTTTAAAGTCTTAAACCCTGCCTTTATCTTATATTTATTTAATTTTATATATAAACTCCTTATTTTTATTTTTATATAATATACCTATTTAGCCTTAATAATTATATTAATAAGCTACTCCTTATACTAAACTAAGAGGCTAATAAAGGTAGTAAGGAAAACTGCCTCTTCTGCCTTTAAAGGCTAGTCTTACCTTAAGACTTTTTTTTACTTCTTTAATCTATATAACTCTTAGCCTAGCTAGGCTAGAGATATTATATCTCCTAGGTAGTTTAGATTTATATAACTAATTAACTTAATTAAGTTATATTTAAAAATAGCTATCTTAATTAGGCTTAATTTACTCCTTAATAAGAAGTTTATTCTAATAACTTTAATTATTATATATAATATGCAGTAATTATTGCCTTTAGTTTGCTATAGGGCCGGTCTAATTATATTAATAAGATTATAGTTAGTTATATAATAGCCTTAATTAGGCTGCAGGCTGTTGCATATAGTAGGTATTGTAATGGTGCTTATAATTAATGTTAGTAAGTGTGACTAATAGGTTGGGTAATATACTTTGGAGGTGCGGTTAATGAATAGGGCGTGGTATTCCTTTATAAGTATATAAAATATATTTATTAGCACTTTTATAAATTCTAGCATACTAGCTATTAATAAGACTTTCTTATATTAATAAGCTTAATATATATTATTTAAATATTAAGAGATATAATTACTAATAATTACTTAACCTTTGTCTTATAAATCTACTAATATAAACTTAATATAAATTAGTTTATCTCTTGGAAAACTATAATTATTATATAATTAAGGAGGTAATTAAGTGCTATTATTATTAATACTAACCTTTATTTATTTTATATTAAATTATAAATTACTTTTTTTTAAATACCTAAGGGAATAGGCGAATTAGTTTAATTATTAAGTAACTTTATAAATATAATAAGAATATTATAATATATATCTTAAAATATTATTTCCTAGCTAGTATATTATAATTAAATAAAATATAAGATAATATATATTAGTGCTATATTATTATATAATTATATAAGGCCTTTTTATATTTCTTTTAACCTTATATATTTATTAATAAAGCGCTTTTTAGTAAGGTATTTAATAGTATTAGGATAAGCTTATAGGAAAATATTATAAAATAAAAAGCTATAGCTAGGGTTATTATTAGTAATAACTTATAACCTTTAGATATTATTTATTAACTAGCTTTAAAATAATAAGCCTTATTAAATATAATTATATAATTAGTATTACTTCTACTATTAAGCTATAAGCTTAATATCTTTATTATTCTTTATCTTTTTATAGGCTAATAAGACCTTTTTACTAATGAAGTAAAAATTATAATATTTATAACCTAAACCCTTATATATTATAAGGTATAAGTAAGGCAGTAAGCTATTTAATTATAATAATAGTATCTTTAGGTTTAAAAAATTAAAAAAAATTAACATTTAATAGCTTTAAATTATAATAGGCAGACTTAAGTATATAATACTTATTATCTAGGTAATATAATATATATATAAGGTTAATAATAAAGCTATATTTAATATAAATTATTATTAGCATTAGTAAATTATAATATAAGCTAAGACTCTTAAGCTTTTAAAGATAACTTAGCTATAATAAAATAATAATATTTATATATATTATAAGGTTTATTATATTAATAAAGTTAAGAAGGTATTAAGTAGATTTAATACTTTTTATAAAGTTATATTTAGCAAAAATAAAGAGAGAGCTTAATTATTACTTATTTCTATTTAATTAATATAATAAATATTATTATATATTATAAAGTCTTAGGGTATAGTTATTTATATAATTAGTATAGGCCTTTATAGAAGAAATGCGGTATATTTTATATTTTTAGTTTATAGGCCTAGATAGAAATATATTATATTTCTAGGGAGGAAATTCGGGGTAAGAAAATGGATATTCTAATTAGTGCAGAAGTAGAAATGTGGCGCATTTCTGGTCTTTATACTTAATTAGAGTATTTAAAAGTAGTCTTGTAACTTTCTCACAAACGTTGCAATCCCATGGAGACTGATTTCAACAGATGACCCACAGGCTGACCTATCCACGCACAAGAACAACGAGGACTTACTTAGATGGGATGCAAAGAAGGTGTCTCAGGAAGATAACGAGAACAAGTTAATGAGCGAAGCCAATGAATGTTCTGCTAAAGAACATTGATGAGTATTGCCTATGGGCTCCGATGATGAGTTCGACATGACATGCTAGAGTATGAATATAGAGATCAGTAGGGAATGAGAATTTGATTCAGGGCGTTTGTCACAGTCCTATGGCCGCCATAGTATGGCGCCAATACCTGGAAGCTAAAGTGAACAACATAGTTTGACTGTATTCCACCAATGACAATGTTACTTACGGGACCATTTACATACTTAATTAACTTTAAAAGGAAGTTAGGTTATGGCGGCCGCTTCGGGCCTTTTTCGTCGTGCCACTTGAGTGCCGGCGCTTGAAAAGGAACATAATGGGTCAAAGCCCACTTTGGCCCGCCAAAAAACCCGCCGAAATACGAGGAAATTTCGTTTACCATACTACATGCATTAGTGTTACCTGAGCTTTGTCTCTTTTTTCTTTATTTTTATATAACCAAAGGCTTTCATAAGCATCACAAGTCATTACATATCCACTTAGTCAGCTGTAATTTATCCACCTATTGAACACATGTGATATGATACTCTACACAGCTGGCCGAGGTTTAAACCATATAGTCCTTATATATAAACGCATCTTGAATGTGCTTTTTTACTTCTCAGGCTTCTCAGCAACCATCAGCATTCTCTGCGTTCATTAATCTTCCATCTCAAAACATCATGCATCTCCCCTCAGTCTTAACCCTAATCGCCGGCCTTCCAGCCGCCATGGCCGCCGCCATATCGAAACCTGAGCATGAACCCAAAGCAATTTTCAAAAGAGGCGACTATTGCTATAACACGAACAGCAATAACAGCGGCTGGCGATCCATTCCTTCGCAGGACATTCAAGGACTGATTGATCAACTTTACAAGATTGGCGATAACACATTCCTTCTCCATTTCCAAACCAGCGGCCAGCAATGGATGTTTGAATATACATGGGGCCAGGCCAAGATCTGTATAGCGAATGAGTACTGGGCCGCCCAGAATACTCACCTCAAGATGAGCGAGGCAGCTTGGGTTGTCGGCTATATTCGTGACAAGTGCAGCTCACAGTAAGTTCAACATGACCCCCATTTGATAACGCCTAGATCTGACAGTTAAACAGCATCGGTGACGCAATCTGTCACGGCGACACTGGTCTGAATCTCCAGGCTATGCTTCGCCATGTTAAGGACTCTTGCGCCCATGCGTAAAAGTTCCTTGGCGCCGAATGACGATGTATCTTCTTCACAAACACATAGCTATTTCACAAATACATATATAGCATTGCAGTCTATCTCCTCTTTGCGGAGGACGAAGAATTTGATGGGTTCTTACTTAATCTTCCATCGGCTTCAAGGTTTCTATTTGTAACAAAATGGTTACTATCTCGACAGCCACGCCCCATTGGCTAGCAAGCCCATGCATCATAGTCTGCATCTTCTTCATCTCCAAAGGCAGATTTCGGGCTGGTCCTATACCGTAGTTTGTCTTTTTGAGATTTGACGTCATAAAACCTGGGTCTTTTTCCAAGAGACATCTTGCGCTGAGCTCCCGGTGTTTGTTTGATCAATCAGTGTAGACTCCCAGTGTACCGATGCCGGCACAGACACAGATGTCATACCACTTAGGCGACTAAGCGAATAAATGACTGAGGCGGCGAATATAGACATGGGCATCCAGAAGTTGTTTGTGCGGTTGAATGGGAGTCGATTGACGCTGTCCTGTATAGCAACGGCGTGTAAAAGGGCACATCTGGCATCAGTAGATCCTCTGATACACTCCATCGAGTCCTTAAGCTCTTTACCGCTGTTTCTTGACTTGAAAATGTGCTGGTCAATCTGAAGATGTCGACAGATTTGGTTAAAAAGCTCAATGGAGTCGCAGAGCAGGTCAAGGCAGATAAAGTGCCATCGAATCATTAACTCTAGGCGCTCGGTCTCATCAAAGGACCATGTGTTGTTTAAAAGCTGGAACACCCGCATTAGAGCTTGCTTCACCTCGGGGAGTGTTGGTATTTTGACGATCGACTTTGAAGATTGTCTCGCGGTTCTCTCGGACCAACGTGTGTAGACATTCAAGTACAACACGTACATCAAGTGGTGCTTTTCCGCTGCGCAAACATAGACTGACCTCGCTGTCGGTATCCTTAGTGGTGAAGAGCTCGTGATAAATATCACTGAAAGAGAACACAGGCCCTTCGGATTGCTCTTGGCCCATCACTCGGCGCCACTCCTGAGCACCCCGCGCTTCAAAAGCCTTTGAACAAGCGGAAAGCCTGAGAGTATTTGTTGCATGTAGCGTAGCAGCTCCTGGTTGACCTGAGAGATAGCTTAGTTGGCCGTCGAGAATGTAGTGGCCAACAAGCGCGCGGTGATAAACTTCTTCAGCAGCCCATTTCTTCCAGGCGCGCTCCTCGTTGACTTCTTGGTCAGGTTGTTGTGATAAGGCTCTAGATAAATTGTTTTGGTTTGCCTAGTTAAAACCTAGGCTATGGATGACCTGGCTGATAAGTTTAAGGTCTGTTTTCTACAACAGTCAGCAAGAATATATTTTATAGGAGAGGATCTGGTAAGTCACCTCGGACATTATTGCATAGCATTGGCCAAGGAGAGCAGTCAGCACAAGCTGGGCGCCCCTATGCGAATCGTAGGGTCCTCGATGGCGTAACAGCGCGGTCCACTATATAGCTCAAATCAGCAAACACATGATAAACTGTCCGACTATTGACTACATACAGCAGTGGCCACGGCGGTGTGAGCCAGTCTTCATAATACCTCTCCCTTACTAAGTCAGCTTATTGTCGTATTATCCGACGAGTGTGAACTTACCCCGTGAACCGCATCATTTGTGCCGATGAACAATGACCCAAGCGCTATAGCATTAAGAATCAAGCTCGGCGAACAATCACGATATACGAATGTTGGCCGGTGGAGAATAGGGAAGTAGATATTGAAGTGAGAGAAGTATGCTTGAAGACAGCTATCAAGAAAGGCAGGGTTAAGTTCTGGTAGAGACCTCGCGGCGGAGGCGACATTCTGTGACTGTTTCCTTGTCAGTGCAAGAAAATGCTTGACAGGAGAGGCCATACAAGGCATGTAACCATATGACTGAGGCTTTGAATTGCATCTTGGGAGCCGTTGACGGGTGATAATTGATCATCCTGGTTCTCCTCGGCATCTACTAACTGGATGTCAGAGGAAACGTTGGCCTGTGGTAGCAATTGTTGGAGTGTCTGAGGTGTTGGCACGCTGCCAGGCGGCAAAGTCAGTGAGCCCCAGTCGAACGTGATAATGCTATGCAAGAGAGCTTCCGAATCAGGCCATTCCAAGTGTATATCGAGCTCTGGATTAGATAACGCGGGATCCGTGAATATGTCTCCGTTTATATCTGGCACGGGCTCATATGTGATACTCTAATTTTGCTCCATAGCACTTTGGATACTCGTATAGTTCGACATGCTGGGGGATAATGGCCAGACATCTTGCGGTTGTTGCTGCTGTTGTTCTTCATCTTGACCTTGTGCTTGTTGTTACTGTTTCTCAACTTGCGCATGGGTTCTTTGGTGTCTCATCACAGAATGAGGCCTGCTGAACTGGCGTCCACAGACTTGACAAGCAAAAGGTTTTGCACCAGTATCTACAGGGGTAGGTCACTTAGTGCTTTTCTGACGGGATACGGAAAGCAGAGGTATCAGAGGGAATGGACTCACGCGTCCTTTCGTGTCGCTGCTCATATCAGTAATCCAGTACAACATTCAGATAATAGTCCAAAGATAGGCGAATGACTCAGGTAGGCAAGCAAGGCTGACCTGTAAATGTTCTGCTTTAGAGTATGTCCTGTGACAGATGGTACATGTCAAAGCTGATCGCTGCTGGCGGGTTCGTACGTCATGTCTCGGCATGATAGCCTCTTACAGCAGCGCAAGCTGATTACAGTCACTTACAGGCAGCGTTGGCGATGGCGAGGTTAGAAGGCGTGGAGAAGGTTACAGAAGATGCGGACGTGGAGAAATTAAGTAGATCCCGGGGAACCGAACTTCCGCGGGTCAAGTTAGTATGGGGGTGCAGTAATCTCCGATCTTAGCGTGTTTTCCCCGTCCTGAAGCATAAGTGTCTAGGGTATGTTAAGTGTTATTTTGTGCTAAGAACTTAACAGGACTAGATAGTTATTACATATTTAAAGAAAGACTTCCTTACTAGTTAAGGGTTAATTATATATCTATCATTATGTAAATATAGATGCTTTTGTAATGTAGTTATTATAGGAAGTTCTCCTGTCCACATTATGTTAACTGTTATGAGTGCACTTAACTAAAATATTAACAAGCAAGTTTTGAGGTCACAGAGGGCCCGATTGTTTGTGTCGGAATTAGTCAGCCAGTCTCTCGGATTAAATACAACCCCATCTTCCCGACTACAAGAATACAAGGGGATAGGCGAATTAGGTTAGATTAATCCTTCTAGTGACTTTTATAATATAAAATAACCTTTAGTATATACCTGGCAGAGATAACTATTCTAGGTAGGCATACCAGGGACTTAATATAATATACTATTACTTGCTACTAACACCCTAGAGCGCATAAAATAGATTATTAGAATTAACTTTATCTTTAATAGTAAAACACTTCTTATACTTAGTAATATTATAAAAGGACTATTAGAAATTAGGCTTAATTATATTAGCCTTAAAGGTATATATATTATTACTAAGTATTATATCCCTTTATAACTTTATTTAATTATTTATTATTACAACCTTAGCGGTTATGTCACGTATACCCCACAAAAAGCTCCACCTTAATAACCAACCAGATAAGGACCAATAAGTACAGGAACAACGGCGCTCCAGGACCGCGTTATTCCAGGACCGACGACGACCTCATATCACGTCGCTCCTATACAACTACCTTTAGTATATAGAACACATTTATTAGCACTTTTATAGAACTTAGCTTACTAGCTATTAATTAAAGCATCTTTATATTAATAAGCCTAATATATATTACTTAATTATTAAGAGATATAATACTTTATAACGCTTAGCATTACATTTTATGCAATCTGCAAACATAAACCTAATATAGACTAGTTTACCTGTTTAGAAAACTAACTGTTATATGTTAATAGCTCTTGTTTAGACTATACTGCGTAACGCTAAGTAATACTAACGCAATAGCACCTACCACTTTAATCCAGCCTTCTAACTTAGGATATGTCTAACACTACCTGCAGCAAGAGATGCCCCCTAACCCGGCAGACGTTCTCATAGAAACTAATAACAAAAACAAAGAAGATATTACCCCTGCTTACCTAAGCACTTATAAAGGGGAAGTTGCGAAACTTAAACGCAGACTTAGACAGCTCGGCCAGCAACACAATAACCTCCTAGAGAACGCAAAGAATAACTCTAACGTGGCTAAGAATAAAATCGAAAATCTAGAGAAGAAGGTAGCCGACCTCGCCGAGATTGCTAAAGCACTTAGGAAAGAAGTAGAAAACAGTCAGAAACTTTACAGGGAGTACATCAAATATACTACAGCCCTTATAGTAACTGGAAAAGACCCCGGAGAAATCCTTCAACCCTACTAGCCTAAACCGTTTAATAGTAATACTAATAAACTCTAAGGATTCCTTACTAGCCTCTAGAGCTACCAGATATACTACCCTATCCAGTTTACTACTAACGAACTAAGAGTTCAATACGGCATGGGATTCCTTAAAAATAAAGCATTATGCTTAATAGAACCTATTATCCGAGACTATGTTAGTAAACCATATAAGGAACGATAGGGCATGATAAAGTATATCTATAAGAAATACGAAAATTTTAAATTAGAACTTAAAAACGCTTTCGGAGTAATGGACGAAAAACATACTGCAGAAATGAAAATATAATAACTCAGACAGAGAGGATCTGCCGCAGACTATCTAGCCGAATACTGCTACTAAGCAGCCAAGCTAAACTAGGGCAAGGAAGCTCACATAGCGCAGGTATATCTAGGACTAAAGTCAGAAGTTAAGGATATAATAGTAAACATTAGATCTAAACTAAAGAACCTGAACGAATTGGCAAATATCGCCGTAGAAATCGACAATTAACAATATAAGCAATACCGAGAGAAATAAGTGGAAAAGCACGGAGGATTATATAACCCACAGTAGAACACCAACAGATAACAGAACGCCAACCAAGGAAGGAAAAGGCATACAGATATATAATACAAAACAGAACCAGGACCTATAGTACTTAAAGCAACATAGCACAGCAATAACAGAAGACCCCGCGATATGTCTAAGGTCAAATACTATAACTATAATTAGTTCGGATATATGGCCAATAAATATCCTTAACTAAGGAGGCCTAAAAACCCTAACCAAGGTAAGCAGATACTGGCGGCAACTAATAAACAGGAACCCCAGACTGCCATACGAACCCAAGCACTAGGAATAATACAAAGCCTGTACAATATAACGGCTCTACATAAAGACACTATGCCGAAATACGGCTAATACCTATACCCGGATAGCTCGATCCGCAAACTATAAGAAAAGTTTCCAACAGAAGAAGATGCTAGAGCAGAAAATATACCCTAAATCCCAATGCCATACAAGACAAAGGCAATTAAATACCAAAGGAAATGGCAAGAAAACCCAGAAAACCAATAACGGGAAAAAGAAAAAGACCACGCCTACTATCTTAAAAAAAAAAAAGAGAAGAAACGTGAGAAAATGGAACAGACTGAGATCCTCGGGATAATAAGGGAAGAGAGACCCTTAAAGCAGGAAATTAAGGGATACCTGAAAAACCTACAGGGAATAAGGACTACCTCTAATACGGAAAAACAACCCAAAGTATCCAAGATAATCAATACTATCCCAATCCAAACAACTATCTAAGAAAAAGAAGAAATAGTAAAAAAGGAACGCGAAGCAGGGGATAAAGTCCGCGCGTACTATTAACAATATTCCCGAAATATAAGACATAGAGGAGGAGCGGCTTAAAATACCGCACAATACCTCCGCAGGGAAGATGAATAAATCGAGAATAAGTAGAAGTAACCCTATAAACTACTGTTTGACGAAAATAATAGCAGGATATATACCTTAATAGAAGACAGATATCTATAAGGAGCCAGGGAACATAGATATACTAATAAGCTCGAGAGCTTGTACATTCGGGCTTACTATATGGCAGATGCCATAAACCCCTACCATAAAGAACTAAAATTCAATACTAAGGATACTATAGAAACATTCCTAACATATCCAGAACATGATAAATTGTCATAGCTGTTATACAAATACTATTAGTGCAAGAACCACAAACAAGATAAAGAGGATAATAATTACTTTCCTATTATAATCCCTGGCATACCTAACGATAACCCTTACTAAAAAACAGAAACAGAAGGGTACCTAGTATATCACTAGTATAAGAATCTCGGAGTAGCAGAACTACGATTCTATATATCACACTACCGCGAGACTTAAAAATACAAGAACCTTCGCCAAGGAATTAAACAAATAATGTAAGGAATTACGGAAGTAGAAGCGGAATTTGAAGACCTGGCCCTGAAAGGACCCAAAGACGTGGAAACAAGGATCGAACTCGTTAACCTTAGAAAATATCATTAAGAGGAAAAAGACAAATTCATGCAAGACATATATAAATAACTAAAGAAGTACCTTTAAGATAAGGAAAGAAACAACATCGCCATCTAAAATAAAGAAAATGGATAGTCTGGATAAGGAATGGCATTAAATAATCAAGATATGGAATTAGAAGAATATCTTTAACAGAAAACATATAACGAAGAATTCACGAATAGCCGCCCTAATGGGGAAGAATTAGTATACTATAAACGCTATTAGAGGCACTTCTAAAGAAGCTAAGTTAAAGAATCCTCAGATGATAAGGATAATAAAGAATATATTAAAGATTGCTATAAGGGAGTTAACTGCAATAATGAAGAATGCAAGTTACTCCACTAAACAAGTTTAGGAAAAGTAATACGCCTTCTGTAATAACAAAGCCACAGAAGAGCAATAAACAAGGATAAGAAAGACTTAAACTAACAAGTGCTCTAGGAGCTACATAAGACAGCAAACCCGACCGCCTAGTGCTATAAGCTCAGATTAAGGGAAGATAGCTAAACGCATAAATCGACAGTAAAGTAAAGAAGAACTTTATTAATTTAAGAATAGTTATAGAGCTAGGATTACTATAGAAAAAGAAGTAACTGCTATACTGACTTATTAATACAGAAGGGCAACTCTTTAATTATAATAATAGTATAATAGACCAAGAGATTGATTACCTTAAAGTCCTTATTAAAGGAAAAAATTAAGAAATAAGTTTTAATATTATTCCTTTAGGAGAGGAGATAAATACTATCCTTGAAATGAATTGGCTTAGATAATAAAACCCGCATATTGACTAGAGGACTGGCCAAGTTACATTTCCTAATAACCCTAATAGTAATAGTAAAATAATTACAAGGAGTAACAAGAGATCTTAATCCATAACTAAGAGGATAAGCATGGATCGGCATAGAGCAAAGACTCTACTACCTCTAAAAGGAGTATAATACAAGCATAAAACAGGCTAAAGATAAAAATTAGAAATCCTAGGCATCCTTAAATAACAAGATCTACAAAAGGACAAAACCACAACATTAAGCCAGGACTGACTTAAGAACATTCCGAAAGAATATCAGATATATAACAAACTGTTTAGAAAAGAACTAGAAACAGGAGTCCCTAAACACAGCAAATAGGACCACAAAATCAATCTTATAAATAAAAGATTACTATTCTAAAAGCTATACTTACTTAATTAAAGAGAACTATAAGTTTAGTAAGAATATATCAATAAGATGCTAAGGAAGGGTTATATTAGAGAATTAAGTTTATTAGCAATATTAGCGATGTTCTTTATACCAAAGAAGAACAGAAAGGACTAACTAGTCGTGGACTATTAACCAGTTAATACATGCACTATTAAAGATCAGACCCTGCTTCCACTTATAATAGAACTCAAGGACCGACTGCAAGGCAAAAAGATCTTTATAGCTCTAGACCTTAAGGGAGCATATAACCTTATCTATATTAAGGAAGGAGACAAATAGAAAACAGCATTCAGAACCAGATTTAGACTATTCAAATACCTGGTAATGCTATTCGGTCTTACTAATACACCTGCAACATTTCAGCAGATAATCAACAGCATACTTCAATAATACCTCAATATCTTTATAGTATACTACCTTAATAATATCCTAATCTTCTCAGATAATAAAGAAAAGCATAAGGAACACATCTATAAGGTCTTAAAAGCATTACAGGATGCCAAGCTATTAGTCAAACTAGAAAAGAGTTACTTTTACATTATAAAGGTAGACTTTTTAGGACATACTATTATACCTAGAGAAATCCAAATAAAGAAAAAGAAAATCTCAGCAGTAGCAGAATAGAAGGTACCTACCAACATAAAAGAAACACAAGCCTTCTTAGGCTTTACTAACTACTACCAAAGATTTATTAAAGGATTCAGCAAGACCGCAATCCCATTAATAAAACTAATAAAAAAGGGAAAACCTTTTAATTAAAACAATAAGGCTTAAGAAGCATTTAAGTAACTCAAAGGAGCAATCCTTAGCAAACCAGTCTTAGTAATGTTTAATCCTAAAAAAGAAATCAAGCTAGAAACAGATATATTAGACTTTGCACTAGGAGGACAAATTAGTTAGAGAGATAAGGAAGGAAAGCTATATCCTATCGCTTTCTATTTATACAAACTGCATAAAGCAGAGCTCAACTACCCGATTTATAATAAAGAATTTCTAGCAATAATTAACTACTTTAGAGAGTTTAGATACTACCTAATAGGAAGTAAGTATAAGGTTAAGGTTTATACCGACTACTAGAATATTTCATATTTTGCCATAACCTACGAACTTAATAGATAATAACTACACTATGCAGAATTCTTATATAAATTTAATTTTATAATTATTTACTATAAAGGATCCGAAAACGGTAGAGCAGATATAATTAGTTAATAACTAGACTATAATACCGGCACTATTAAGGCAAAAGAATAAGTGCTAGAAAAGAACAATAAGGGAGAATACTAATTTACCTAGAAGATAGTAACGCTAGGATAGATGCAATCAGAAGCAACTAAAGAAATCCCAGGGGAACTACAAGAATTCATCCAAGAATTCCACGCACACCCGTTGCATAGACACCAAGGAGTTACCAAAACCTTAAAATAACTATTATAATAAGGTTACCAAATAACACAAAAAGTAATAGAAAAGGTTATTAAATAATACAACATTTACGCTAGAACGAAAGCATAACAACACAGACCTTACAGAACACTATAACTAATCAAAGTAGCAAAACGACTATAAAGCTTAATTATAATGGATTTTATAACCAAATTACCATTATCAGAAGATCCTTTAACCAGAATCTTTCATAATAGTATTATAGTTATTATAAATAGATTAATAAAGTTTTTAATCTACCTACCCTATAGAGAGGCAATAGATGCAGGAGTTATGGCCTATATCTTCTATAATAGGGTAGTAAGGGAACAAGGACTGCTAAGAGAAATCTTATTAGATAGAGGACTAACATTCGCCTCTAAATTCTGGCAATTACTTATAGCACTTATGGGAGTCAATTACCGACTTATAATAGCCTTTAGACTATAGGCAGATAGCTAGATAGAATAAATAAATTAAGTACTAGAATAGTACCTTTGGTATTATATTAACTATAAATAAGATAACTAGGTTAAGAAGCTACCAAGCGCCTAACTAGCCTACAACACCGCCTATAACGAAAGTATGAAACTTACACTATTCAATGCAAATATCAGATTCACACCTGATATATACCATGACACGCGGGAACCTAAGAATGTGAACCTAGTAGTAATTATTGCAAGCAATAAGCTAAGAGAAATACATAATGAACTTAAGACTGAGCTAGAATTCGTTAGGAAAAGGATGCAGAGATACTATAACCCTAAAAGGTTAAAGGGACCAACCTTTAAGGAGGGAGATATAATCTACTTATCTACTAAAAACATTAAAACAGATTAACCAAGTCATAAACTAGACTATAAGTACTTAGGACTAGTTAAGATTAAACAAAAAACAGGGGAAGATCGATATAAACTAGATCTACCCTCGAATATCAGATATTACCTAATTTATTACATCTTGATGCTCGAATTAGCCGCAGATACGATATACATAAAAACCGGCAATAAACCACAACAAATCACAGGACCAGAAGTATATAAAGCAGAGGAAATTAGAGATATATAAAGAATTAACAGACAAAAGATATATCTGATTAAATAGAAGAACTACCTAAAAAGCGAAAATATATAGGAACTAATAAAACACCTCGCTAATACCTAGTAACTCCTAAAGAACTTTCACTAACATTAAATAAAGGAGAAGCATTAAGAAAATCATCACCTAAACCTAAAGCAGACTAATCGATATCATTAGGAACATAATCTACCTAAAGATCACGAAGCAACGCATCTTTATATACGTCTAGCCCTGATAAGATTGCATCCTGCTAATCCACTTCCTAGAGGCCATAATAAGTAGCCTCAGAATGCTTTTCCTTTATACAATTATGGATCTTACAGATCCTTAATAGATAACTAATAGCTAAAGCCAAATAGGACTATAGTGCTGCTATCTCCTTATAAAGCTTAAGAAGATCTTCACTTGCTTCATCTTTATTATTCTCTAATTTCTTTTCTTGTTTTATTAGAGTTATAACTACTAAAGTTAGCAAAAAATCTACAAAATAGCACATAAGACTTACAGGAAGACGCAATATAAGTACTATTATAAGACTTTTTGGCTTGAATATACTTGCTATAACGAGCAGAGTTGGCAGATATCAGATACTTCTTGCCTGCCCGAAAGCAACAAGTATAAGGCATATCTGCTTCTTTATTAGCAAACTTAATAGAAAGCGCAAGCGTTTAGATTTTATAATCCTTATAAGATAACTGCTTAGATATATAGTTAGATATTGCAGGATATGATAATAAAAGGTTTAAGTTAGGCCTTACTGAAAGAAGACCGATGTTAGTTGGGATAACAGGCCTTAGGGATAAGACCACCAGAGGGGAGAGATCGTGTTATAACCTTAGCGGTTACGTCACGTATACCCTACAAAAAGCTCTACCTTAACAACTAACCAGATAAGGACTGATAAATACAGGAACAACGGCGCTCCAGGACCGCGTTGTTTTAGGACCGATGATGACCTTATATTATGTCGCTCTTATATAACTACCTTTAGTATATAGAACACATTTATTAGCACTTTTATAGAACTTAGCTTACTAGCTATTAATTAAAGTATCTTTATATTAATAAGCCTAATATGCATTACTTAATTATTAAGAGATGTAATACTTCGCAACGCTTAGCATTACGTTTTATACAATCTGCAAACATAAACCTAGTACGGACTAGTTTACCTGTTTAGAAAACCAACCGTTATATTTATTAATATCTTATTATTTTTAATAATAATATCTTATAAGCTGCCTTTAAGGAAATTAATAATAAAGATAGCTTATATAATAATACCTTATTATATAAGGTTAATAATATTATTTAAAAAATAGCCTAGTCTTTTAGTAATATTAAAGCTAATAATTTATTTACCTTTATTAAAAAGGCTTTTATATAATAGTTTAAGTTATTTAAGGGATAAACTAGTCTATATTAGGTATATATTAGCAGATAATATAAGGCATAATGCTAAGTATTATAAGTATTATATTTCTTAATAATTAAGTAATATATATTAGGCTTATTAATATAAAGAAGTCTTATTAATAGCTAATAAGCTAGAATTTATTAAAGTGCTATTAAATATAATCTATATACTAGATATAGTTATAGAGTAATTATGGGAATTACTAAGTAATTATAGGAGTTACTAGTAATTCTAGAAGTTTTGTTATAACAATATCTTGGCAGTTACAGATGGAATCTCTTAGTCCGTAGTAACTGCATGTAGTTGGTGAAAAAAATGTGGAGTATACGTGACGTAACTGCTTGGATTGTAATAAGCAGCAGGAAGAAAAGACTATAATAACTATGCTAAGTTAGGAAGTAAAAGTCTAATCCTCTTTATATAAGAGGTTAAGGTTATTTTAAATATTAAAACCAAGGACTATTATATTACTCTTAGTAGCTATATAACAACTTTAAAGTTATAAGATATATTATATTAATATAGCCTTAGCCCTTAGTATATTACTAAGTATATTCCAAGAGCTGCTTGCACGAGCACGAGCACGATTAGCTGGCAGACAGCTCTGGCAGTCTGGGTTACGTCGCCGGTATAGGGCTGGGCTCGTATTGATTGGGCTGATTGGTCTTGGAGCCAGCTCTGTCCCAGGAGCTGAGCAGTTACGAAAGCCTTGGCCCAGTGACCGGACGCTAGCCGGATCTACACTACATTGCAAGGGTGGCTTGAGGCTCAAAAAGCCTCTGTTTCTAGACTGCGTCGATTTAACACATTTCACATGCCTGGGTCCATACGTAGCTCTAAACCTACCCGAGCATGTGTAGTACTTCGCCTCGCCAATCGCCATCCAATAGTTAAAACCATACTGTAACCTTAACTATGCCATTGTCTCCCTCATTGTCTGAGCCCCTTTCGTTGAGTACATCCTCGCTGCTAGCTTGAACAACAACTTGCTTTATACAGTACATGCTTACGGTGGCAGGGTGAAGGGTGACTTCGAATGGTACATACTGTGAAGGACTTCAAGTGGCCAATCCATCCCTTGCCTGGGGATTAGAAACACAAATCTTTTGGTCAGTAGCTTACTATAGATATAAACAGTGTACTTGACGCACTCGCATTTGCGCCACTCCGGGGTTGTTCGACTGGAGTCATCAGGAAGACAGACCCTAATTGCCCTCCGTGAGAAAGCATTTAAACGGCCATGTCTAGCCAATAAATGCTAAGAATAACTGGCCGCTGAGGCTGCAAGATGATAAGCCTCGTACAGTATGTAGTGTCTTAGTGTAGCGATGGGTTTTTGCCAGATAGTTACAACCAGTTTTATTAGTATTTTAATAAGCAAAATAAAGTCTGTATTTAATTTCTTTAGGTTACACACCGTCCACGCAAATCCGGTCGGTGCAGCAACTATTACAATCAAGACGGCAGTATGTAATGTTATTCTAGGTTTAGTGGGAGGCTGCATGTGATTATGGAACCTATAACGCCATGGCTTGGATCGACAACATCTGCGGTGCAGGGTCTAACTACATTAGGATACTGAGGTATTAAAGCAGACATCCTGCAAGCCGACATAACACTGCCAGTCTCTGCTACTGCGAGATGTGGCCCCGCTAATCTCGGTCTCTCCCCACTATGTCTTTGAGCGGCACAAGGCATCCACGATGTCACGACAGGGGTGGGGGGCCAATCAAAATGACCGTGATGGCTGGTACCTCCGCCTACACCTAAATTAGCATGTGATAGAAGTACCAACAGTCAGCATTGTTACAAATCGCTATATCACACACTTTGCATCCATACCTAGTCTGTGGACCTCGCGCATTTCCTGATATAGGCTGTAGATAGCCTCCTTTTTCCTTCCTTTTTTTCGAGGGTCAGGTCTGCCCTTGCCAAAAGCCCTTATAAGTTAGGCATAAGGAAGACCTATCTCTTCCTTAATAGATATGATTTATATCTCTTTATAGGTGATTTTGCTAGGCTTCTTAATTATCGATATCTTCCTCTTTTCCTATACAGTCTCTCTTCCTAGTGTGACCTTTAGCAGCATATTTATTAAAAATAGCGTTATAAATATATTCCTTTTAAGCTTAAAGTGTAGCATAGGGCTTCTAATAAGGCTGCTGTGTTTTCTTCTGTAAAATAAAGCTATTTGCAGTATAACTTTAAGGAGGAAAGACTAAAGCAATGCCTGCCAAGGACTATACCGGAATTAGTATTAATATATTATATAAGACTATATCTAATTGCCGCGGTTAATATAGTTTATTTTATTATTATACTAAGCGGTAATAGTAAGAATAGGGATTATCTTAAAGCTATTACTATTAAAGACCTGCTATAGGCATTATAACTCTGCCTTTATGCCTCTTTTAGCAGGCTTTTTCCTCTTTTTTAATATATACTTATAAGGGGCTTTGCTAAGCATAGTTAAAAGGAAGAGCATAATGCCGCTATCTTTCTAAGCGATTTAGATAACCTAGGGAAAAAGGAAAAAGATAAATTAATAAGGGAAATATAGGTAAAGCTATCTATACCTATTTATTTTATATTAGAATTAAATATACCTTATTATACTATAAAGCTATACTATTAGGAGCTTTTCTAGTCTCTTTTATATGCTTTATCTTAGTAGTAATACTGCAGTTAGGGCATATAGTGCCTATAGCACTATAGCCAAGCTGCTAAAGAAGGCAGAAAAGCTATAGCAATAAGAAGAGGTTATCTATAAAGACATAATATATCTATATTAATAGCCTTTTAGTAAGTAAACTATAACGCTTTATATATTATTAAGAGGAATCTTAATTTATAGCTTTCCCTTCTTGCCTTATAGCATTAGTATAGGTAGCTTAACTATAACAGCCTTATATAGTAATGCCTTTACGTGCTAAAGCTACTATAGAAAGAAGCCCTATTAGGCAATAACCCAGACTTTAAACCTTATAGGCGTAGGTTTATTCTTAATAATAGTTATCTCTTTTAATCTGCCTGTAAAAGGGATTATATACTTATCTATAGTTAGATTAGTCCCTAGAGAATAGAGCTTAATAAATACCCTTTATATATAATTAGACTACTCTTTAGCTACTTAGAAGGTCTTTAGAAGGTCGCTCTTATCCCTTATATTAAGCTTAGTATAGTTAAAAGTGCAGAAATATCTTATAATTAGCTCGAACTTCTATAATAATATAAACTTAATAATTAAGTAAAGAGGGCATTAATCTCCTAGGCTAGGGGACTTTTAATAGTCTTTAATTAATATTTCTCTATAAATTCCTAGGTAAATAAGGACCTTAAGCTATATATAAGCTATTACAGTAAAAATACCTTTTTACTTAAAAATGCAAGACTATTTAAAAAGGGGGGTATTCTAGTTATTAATAATAGCATTTTTAAATAAGTAAGCAACCTAGCTATTAGTATATTTAATCTATAACTATATAAGGGAAATAGGTATAAAAAGCTGGAATAATTTAAGTAGTTCCTTAGGTAGAGGGTTAATCTTGAAATCATGATATTCTAGGTTAAAAGGTTAAAAATCATTACCGCAGCCCTCTTCGGGCAGAAAATCAGGCACGCCGGTAAGGTCATTAGCTGCCCTTAAAGGCAGGGTATTAAAGCTGTAATTATCTATATAACCAGGTATCTTTTAGGAGCTTATCGTTTTAACTAAGATACGTTAAGGTTAATTTATATAAGGATTTTAATGATTTTGGCTGTATTAAATAAAGAAGCTGTCTGACGAGAACTTTATATACCCTGCAGGTACTAGCGTTGTTAGTAGTGTAAGGTGGGGCGAGTGACCCCGTGGATGCCTTGTGCCGCTCAAAGAGATAGCAAATGTGCCACCCGCGGAACAACCTCTAAAGGAAGCAACAACCATATCGACAGCACATCTGCCCCCGTCACAAACGCCGACGCTGCCATGGTGGTCAGTTCAGTGCCAGTAAGCAAGCTAGATGAGCGAACCCTAACACTAAACCAGCACAGAGAGATTAAGAGTTCGCAACATAGGTTGGTGCATAATGACGTGTTGATTACAACATTGCAGATTCATGGAGTGCGGTGGCTACAGGGGAAGTTCCGAAGGGGAATAAACTCCCAGCTTGCCCTATCAGCCTGCCAATGTGGCATGCCAACTTATGAATAGAGTAGGCACATGTCGGACCCTTTTTTTCTACTTTAAAGGATTATAGATCTTCCTATTGACGTGTTTAATAAGCAACTGCACATCCCCATTAAATTCCATCCAGATTGCTTAGATAGCAATAAATTCAATTATCAGCCACAACTTCATCTAGAACAGCTGTGGACGAGTTGCCTATAAATCATCTCTGCATCTCGACGCAATACACCATCATCTCAATCTGTGTATTTCAGTAATATTCGCTTCCACACACGGGTATGAACAAGCGAATTCTAGTCAAGGAAATCAAGGGCTCATGAAGGTGCAAGAAGCACTGCCTGAGGCTGACGTTGTTATCTTTTTGGCTTATATCATTGGTCAAAATGGCTATTACGACTCTTTTCGAAGCCAGGAGTGATTGTGGCTCTTTAGTTCTTGGATCCAGAACAAGCCTCCAAACCTCTTTGTTAGAGACATTTCATAGCCACATTAAACCAGCGTCATAGTGCTTCGATTCTATTCGTCACTCCTCTTTACATTGACTCTGTAACCTGACATCTCTGATGGCTTTCCTTAATAAATGTCCACCCTTCTAAAGGTTCGATGCTTCCCGGTGAGGGAAGCCAGCTGGTAAGATCACGTTTAAACTTCTTTGTGGCCAGCAGAAACTTGCTGCATGTCGCCAGCTGTCGCTTGACGGGGATGTCCGTCTCGCCGCAAGCATGTTCAGCACCGCGCTGCCCACACAGGTCTTAGTTCCCATTATGTACACAAGTACCGCATAACCAGCCCCTAGCATGTTTGTTCTCAGCCCCGAAGGGTCAGGTGTGCCTGGTGGCAGTTATCTTGGACGCTTCCCTCTCTTCACATCCCCTACTTCCCGCGGCCTGTTTTTATCATTAACCCGCAACTCAGGTCTCGCATATTTTCCCTCACTCCGACTCTTTCTCCTCTTTGACTTCTTAAATAAGTTTCGCTTCTTTGTGTATGAAAATTGTGTTATGTGAGAACGGCGAGAGCCTGTGACCATGTTGCCAAAGCAGTTCCTGGCACTATCTTCCATCTTCGTGGGATCCTGGGCCCAGAAGGCCCCTGAGACCGTGGAACCGGAGATCACCAAGGCCCCCTCATCGACGACAAATACTGCTACTCCAACGGCAATCACGACACACACGATTAACGTTGGTGCAGTTAGTTGATTCGAAAATCAAGTACTTAGCCTGCACTAACCTATGGTATAGGCTGGACATAAGTTTACTCCTAATGATATTAAAGCGGATGTCGGAGATATACTCGAATATCGTTTCTATCCCGATGCGCACTGGGTAATTCGAGGAGACTTTGGCTACCCATGCATCCCATACGAGTACGTTGATGTAGATAGGACAGGCTTCTCAAGTGGCCTCCAGCCCGTCAAGGCTATTACCAACGATGTAAGTGGCTAAGCGGTCTAATACCCTGAATTAGCAGTACTAATGCTGCCAGGCTCCCCGATTCCGGGTAAGAGTCAATAATACTGAACCCATCTTTTATTACTGCGGTGCTCCTGGATCTTGTGTCAGGTACCATATGATGGGCGTTGTCAATCCCGTAAGCTTGACAAAAATTTGTCATACACCCGACCTGCTGACAATAAGTATAGTTAAAGAATGAGACCTTGAAAGACTGGCTTAAAAAGGCAGATGATGTGGATTACCAACTTAGGCCCGGCGAACCTTTCCCAAAGGAAGAAGGCTTCAACACCTCAACTACATCTGCAATACCCGAACCGACAGCATCTGCAATACCCGAACCGACCACCTCAGGCCAAACCGGCAGTTCATCTTACCACCCCGCTAATGGGAACAGTCTCGGCGGCGGCGCAATTGCTGGCATTGTAATCGGTAGCGCGGCTGTCCTTCTTCTTACAATTGGCGTTATCTACCTCTGCGGCAGACGTGGTGGCTTCAACGAGGCCTATCGCAAAGCCTTCGGCAGCAACGCCATGCCTAGCAACCTGAACGGAACACTACCTGTGGTTGAACCTGGGGTCGGCTCGCCGAATAGTACGGCCCCGGGTTACTGGGTGTACAAGCCTATGAGTCCAATAGCTAGCAGCTCCGGTCAGAGTCACGGCACTAGCCCACCGATTACGCCTTCCCACAATTTCCCGCTGGATGTTACAAGGATGATGTCGCAAGACAGGAGCAGCTTGAACACAAACTAGTATGACCCCTCTGCCCTAATCCAGCCCTGTGGGATAATTGCAAACAAATCTAGCGTCCCTAACTCCAATGACCTCACAACTCGCCCTCCGCCTCTACCACCAAAGGAAGAACCTGTCGCGTCAGCTGAGTTGCCTGGGCAAAGACTCGAGGAACCAGCAGTTGAACTGCCTAATTCTGTGAGCGTGGGGAGCTAGGCTTTGCAGACATGGAACACAATGCAGGCAACAACGTTCTTGCAGCCGGGTAAGGGGATGAGGTGTTGGCCTTTAAAGTAAGACTTAGGATCAGCTCTGAAAGTTATCCAGATTGTATTAAAAGCGGGCAATAGTGGGTTTGCATAAAATTAAGGTATATTTAAGAGGGTGGAAAGTGTATTTAGTAAGGTAAATAGGAGTAACTAAGGTAATATATATAAAAAGTATATAATATATATAAAAAGTATATAATATATATAAAAAGTATATAATATATATAAAAAGTATATAATATATATAAAAAGTATATAATATATATATTTTTATTTTTTATTTTTAATTTAAATTTATAAGAATTTTTCTTATAATTGTATTTTATAAAAAGAATAATTAATATTTATTTATAAATATAATTATTAAAAGGCTAAAAATAAAGATTTAATATTTTTTTATAGTATTATAACCTAAATAAAAGAAGGCACTTACATTATATATACCTTACTTTATTTTTACTAATTATATAAGAACTTATGCCTTACCTTAGAATAGTTTATAAGCCTTATAATCTAGCTTATAATATAGATTTATAAATTATTATAAGTTAAGCTTAGAGTATTATAAGCTACTAATTATATATATATATATTTATTTAATATTAAGTAAAACTTAGCTTACTAGCTATTAATATAACTTTTTTATATTAATTAAGCTTAATATATATTAAATTTATTATTAAGAGGTATAATACTTTAATAATACTTAATATATGCCTTATGCTATTTATTAATAATAAACTTAATATAGCTTAGTTTAATATAGTTAGACCTAATTATTATATAAAATTAAGATTTTATTAATATATAATATATTTAAAAATATTTTTATTAAAATTATATATAATTTAAGTAAAGTTAATATCTTATTTTTATAGCTTTACTTTACTTATTATATCTTTACTTTATAAGATAATTTTTTTATAAAACTTATTATATTTTTAATACTTATATTAAATTATAAGCTTAATATTTAATAAAAAGAAATATAAAATATTTTAGTATATATATATATTTCCCTTACTTTTAGCCTTATATAAGCCTATTAAGCTTTTTAACTTTTTTTTTTATAATTTAAATAGTAAGACCCCTTTAATAGGCTATTAGTATAAAGGTTAGAATTAAATAAGGTTTATCTGCCTTAATAATACAATTACTGCCTTAACTAATTAATATAAATACTAGTTATATCTTAATAGCTAGATTAACCTTCTTCCTTATTATAAATATAAGTAATAACTTATTATAATTTAATACTAAGGAAAGTAAACATTAAAAAATATAAGTTTATTATTATATAAATATAAAAAAATAAAAACAATAATAAGTAAAATAATATAATTTATATATTATAAGTTTTAAAGAGTTATTAAATTTTAAGAAACTTAAATAATATTATATCTTTTTATAAAAAATATAATAATATATATAATAAGTAAATTAAATAATATATTTTATAACTAAAAAAAAAAGCCAATTTTAAAATATTTTATAACTTAAATAAAATAGCTAAAAGTATATAAAAAGTACTTTTAGGCCTATTATAGTTAATTATACTTAAATATATTTTTATAAATTCTTTACTATTTTACTTTTTATATAAAATCTTATTCTATAAAGATATAAAGTAAGAATTTAATAAAATATAATAGGCATAACGCGTGCACGGACCAGAAAAGTAGTATTTCGACATAATACAACTAACACTATCTACATTAGTAGGCCGGGAGAACTTTCATTGCAAGAGACGTCAAGTGGAAAGACAAGTGCCTCTCATTTGGCATATTTCTATTGGCGAAGACCCCCGTAGTGACCCTGCTAGAGGCTTTCCACGATTGAAGGGTTAGACTTCAGTCCAGGATATAGTAAACTACAATTCCTGCAGGAAGAATGCGGGGATCACAACCCCTCATCGACATGTCACTATGCATGAATGTCTTATTACGACATCATGATGTCCCTAAAGTGCCTTGGTCCTTGACGACTTTTCCGGGGATCAGCGTCCTCCCTTGTTTCTGTGAAACTGCATTTGCCGTACCTAGATTCTTATATATATAAATAAGGGTGGGGCTCTATTAGGAAGAGGTTACTCCAGGCCAACGCACCCTATCTATCTAGCCATTGCATGGTTTGAATTTGTTCTCTGGTAAGCTTAGCATCTGCCTGCCGCAACCAGTCGGCTTCTATCATGTCCATAAAGGCATTTAATGCGGAGTAAACAATCCTTGTAACAGCGCTGACGCTGTTCTGCGTCACTTCTTACGGAAGTATTTATCACGTCTCGACGCAAAGTCAAAGCGCCATGTCGCTCGCTCGGGACGCTTGAGAAAAGCCTCATTATTGGCACATTTTATCTCCATTGCCTGCAATATTACCCGCCCTATCGCAATCCACATTCCAATAGTTCAGTGAGGCATCTCTTGACTGACCAACTTCTTAACATCCCCTAGGGTTTTGAAGTGTAAAAGCACCTCATAGATCTGACGCTTCAAGGGCTTTTTGGGTCAGAACCAATGCGCACTTTGAAACTGGGCCACTTAATTTAACTTCAATCTGATGTTGTATTTTACTAATGGTACTCTGCAATAAGCTTCGCAAATGCAGATCAGAGTTTGTTGGGAGCACATATCCGTTGCTATCCGCCGGGTCTGCTACGAAACCTTTTTTAGATTACCAAGGTTAGGTCTACATGTTGCACGCAACCTCTAAAGTTAATTATGCCGCACCCAGCATTGGGCTGAATATCAAACCTTCATCTCTCATCAACTCTGCATCAACACTGATACGATGATTTTATTTTCTGGAAGCACACGTCATAACGATGGCATTGTTCTCAACGTATCATATCTGGGCCATGGCTTCAGCATAAACAAAGTTTGCCTTCTTGACCGGAAATTCATGGCACGATGGGAAGGTTTCCCCGCAAAGAGCATCTGCAGTCGATGATGTGAGATCGTTACAGAACTTGACGACGGTGGTAGAAGTGTGCAGGTTTAGGTTTGATGTTGACGCTGTCGTGAATCATCCCCAGAAGCGCGAGAGCGGCCAAAAGACCAAGTAATATTGAGAATCCGGTGTGGAGGAAAGGTATAAAGTCCTTTGCAACGGCACTTCTTGGTGTCTTGTTCACAACACCCAGTAACGTGTTCTTTGCCTGGCCACTTGCTACATTTATTCAATATTCTAACCATCTTGTATTACTCTTTCTATTTTCAAACAACATGGGTGACATGCAATTCCTTGTCTCTGATTCCGCATCCAAGGGCTCCAATGTCCTTTCCATCGACCCATATGCCTTAGCCGAAGCCCTTCTTGGCCAGAAAGTTAACAAGCCTGCACCTGTTGGCTCCGACAGCCTTCAGTCGGACTACGATGACCTTGACATGAAAATTGAGGCTAGACACTCCAGGGATGAGCACATGCGTCCCGATTCGCCCCCTAAGGATGTCAGAGTCGGTGCTGCCAACCCGTACTCACTCGTCGAAGCCCTCCTCGGCCGGAATATTGACAAGTCTTCGGTAAACTCGGCAAAAATCATATCCAGCGTCCTGCAGACGGACTACGATGAACTCTTTGACATGAAGCACGGCTCAGTGCTTTTCGCCGGGCTAAAGCTCAACGAGAAGGAGAGGAAGGCAGAGAAGTTGTCTGAGAAAGACATGAAAGTCTTAAAGGAGCGGGATCTCATGACTCCTGATCTATCACGGGTTCAGAAGCTGGACGACCTTGAGAAGATCGGGCTGAAGGATCTGGGTAAGACGAAGGTTAAGATTGCTCGTATGCAGAATGGCAAGCTTCACTTGATGCTCCACGCTCACTCATTGGGAAAGACGGTTTCCAACCATGAGGTGACAATGTCAATCAACGAGCTACTCAGTCCATTCAGGATGCAGAAGGGTCACTGGACACCACCTAACACCTCGTGGCGCGATATGTACGACTATTTCTTCCAGAGCGTCAACAAGCGTCTAATTGGCGATCTTACCATGTTTGAGATTGGGCAGAAACGAGAGACCATGCGCTTCTTTGATGATCCCACGCAGGGTTGTGCTAGCAACAGCTGGCTGATTGCAGCCTTGTTTTCGGTCTTCTGGTCCGACCCTGTTATCATTAACCGCGCTACTCGAGTCCACTACGACAAGAACGAGAAGAAACGCCTCTCCATCAAGTTTCACGACAAGGGCGGTGACAATAACGGCAAAACTGAGACTGTTGAGGTTAATTATGAAATTCCCATCAACAACTCGAACAATGGGCCCCTGTACTGCCGCTCCAGCGACGGAGCTGACATATGGCCATCATTGTATGAGAAGGCGTTTGCCAAATGGATCACCGGTAGCTCATCGGAGCACCCCGATATCACCCAGACGCATTCCGGCGACCCTGTGAAGGCCATGGCGCAGATCAATAGCCGGGAACCCCACTACTACAGGACCGAGAACCATTCAGCTTACGACATGTTGGGGCTGGTCCGCTCCAACTGCGTCAACTTCAAGACAATTAACCCCATGACTGCCTGGACCTACGCCACTGGCAACATGTACAGAGGCAGCAACGTCGTTGCTAACCATGCCTACTCTATCCTTGGCTACACCATCCTTGGTGACAAGCAATACCTTGTTCTCCGCAACCCATGGGGTGTCACTGAGCCGATCGGATTGAACAGTTACCCAGGGCTTCTTGAGCGCCTCGACCCCAACTTGTGGCACCCAGCTTCCCTGCTTGACCATGGAGGCCTATTTGCTATGGAGACAGAGGCATTTAAGCATTGCTTCGCCTACGTTGGTGTTGCGAAATAAGTCGCTGAGGCGTAAGTGCCGCACATTTCAGTTTGAATAGTTTTATCGATTTCTCCCCTATGTTTACTCGCTATTCCCGTGGTATCACGGTGCCACTCCTTCAATCGTTATGCATTTCTGGAGGAAGCCGGTGCAGAATTGGAGAGGGAGACAAAGTGACGGAAAACAGATTGAATCAGAACCGGAATTTATGGTCGAGAGCAATGAACATGTTATTATTATCAAGGCAGGGAAGATTGTAACTGGGCAGATTTGACATTTGAGGGTAGGAAAGAAAAAAAGAAAAGTGAGAGCGGTGGTCAAGCAAAGGAAAGGGTGTTGCCCTAGCCGGTGGATAGGTGGCGGGTGGTGAGAGGTTAACATTCTTGAATCGTGCTTGTACGCTACTCTACAGCAAAATCTAGAGGCTTTAGCTAGGTGAAAGTCTGGTCAATATGACAGCAGATTGATTCGGAAATATGAGTTTAGAATATGTTGAGAAGCTATTGCCAAGGCCATCTTTCTTTAGCAGAGAGAACTCACAAACCATGGTTTGATTGCGACAGAGCATCCAAACTGCAATGAGCAAATGCTGCAAGACGGAGGCAGTGAAGTAAATAGTGCGGCCGTAAATAAGACGATATGATATTTGATATCGTGTTGCCTGCACAGTATTTTTATACCCCCCTTCAGTGCAAGCAACACTGGAAACCGTTTAATACGGTCAAGGTTCTGATCAACTACACCAACTACGCTTTTCGGCCTAGTTAGTAAGAAACTTATAGCTAGGTATAATAAAACTAGCTAAGCTTTAACCTCCTGCAAAAATAAAAATAAACCATTTAGGGTTATATTATTAACACATATATTGCCCTTTACAATATATAGGGCTGGTCTAAAAGATAACATATTGCCATTAGCTGTGCCCTGGTTATTAAGTGGCTAATTACAGCTAGTTGTTAGTGATATTTCTAATTGCCGAGCGGTTAGCCAGTTAGTAGGTGGGGGCCACTAATGTCAGCGTTAGTAGCTTTATATTTACGTGAGAAATTGCCGCCCCAAGGTAAATTAAGTTTGTTGCTTCGGTGGCAAAATGTGGCGTAAGTTGTGAGGTGAGGGGCTTGTTGTGCGGTAATAGCCGCTGATTCCCCTGGCCCAATAGAGCAAACACTGGGCCTTTCCACGATTAATATCTATTCGCATTTTGTGATAACTCGCTACACCTCCATTCCATCAAGTTGGCCTCCACAGCCATTTGCTGGTGCTTAATGGCGCTACATACGGCGCGGTCTATGCAACAGGATCTGGCCCACATGAAACTGTCCTCCCCTGTGAAGACAGTCTTCTACCCTCGAAACTGGTTCGTTCAACTCTTAGTATAATGGCGAGGTTCTAGACCGCGGTCTACTCGCGAAAGTACTAGGGTTCAGGACCTCTTCCTTGTCTAGCTTCATCCACAAAGTAGCATCACACACATCCCGACTAGACCGTTTCCGTCCTTCAGTGCGTCTCACCAGTATCCCCTCCTCTCTTCTATGTGTCTATCTCCTCGGAACTACTACAATCATCAAGGAAAAAACATAATACGTTATAATAGGTGGTTTAATGACAATAATTAGCACAGTATATACGGCCTAGAATGGGAGACTAGAGTTAACTATAGTAGAATTCCCCGGATTTGAGGACTAAAACTAGAATTTATTTATCTAAGAGATTAATAAACATTTCTATTAACAGCCAGAGACCAGTTATTTAACAAGGATCACGACCAATTTGCATACATTACTTATTCTAGAATTTTATAATACGGCTATAGTACTATAATGTAAAAACCCAGCTATATAATTCTTAAGTATATAATTAGTATTCCCGAGCTAAGGCTTGGAAAATATGCAAAAAATAGAAGCTGTCTAACACCCCTAGCTGCAACAACTTACCAACTTCATCTAGGCGGCATGCGACATTCCATCTTAGAATACATACCCTAAGCCCTATTGGACTAAAAGAAAATGGGAGTGGATGCTGGAATAGTTATGCATCTAGAGCCAAACTGCGCAGAATTAGGCAGACTTTCAAAGAATAGGCGCAGACAAAGACGCGCGGTGCAGCCATGCGTTTCTTCTTCAGGGAGGAACATCTTCCCAGAAGCATGAAATTAGTGCCTTAAGAGTTCTTCTGGGCCTTGGGATAGCATTTCCGACGAGAATAAACTATAACATCAGTTATGACCAGTTAGCTTTATGTCAATTTTCTTTCCCACTGAAAATGACTTATTAACATGATTATATATATGCCGTAACCGCCATCTTGAACGGGGACAACCTCTGGGGTTTTTGTTAACTGTCAAACAGAAAGAGCTCTGTTACTGCCAGCAAAAGCAAAAGCTGTCTCCGCGTTCGCCTCTGGCCGACTCTGACCCTCTTATAACAACCCAGAAACCAGCCAAGCAATTTTCTACCAATCACTTCATTTATATTAAATTTAAACTACTATACCTTAACATACTCTGAAGGTGTAGTAAACGCACATTGGAAAAGACAGGTAATTCAATGCAACAATTCCAAGTATCTTCCTACCAAGATCTAATTCCTACTGGCAATACAGATTCAGCTAGGACAGGAACTTCTTTGAAAGACAGAGAATTAAATAATCACTTACTTAGTGTCTTAAAAGACATAACAAAGAGTGTAAAACTCAGAATAAAAGGGGAAATAAATTAAGCAAAGAGTGCATGAAGGCATGTCTAAGCTAAGGTCTGTAGGGAAACCCTGTCCCTTTTTATATCCGTCATCAACAATGACCCAACTTGACAATTCAGATTCTCATTTTTCATCTCCGCTCTTTTCTCTGATCCTCAAAATAAAACCTCAAACTGCCGTAAAGTCATTATCATCAGCATCACAAACACCGCCACGCCTTCCTCTCTACTATTTCTTGGGCGCCTGGGTCACTTTCCGCGCCAGATCAGTCCTCTTCTCCCTTGCGTCGCGGCAAACATTGCACTCGCCCGAAACCACCTCGCTCGTCATCTTGGTTACGAATTTGCCACATACGGTGGCGCAGGACACCGTCCCCACGGGCTGCTCGCCTATGCGCTGCCCGCATGTTTGACAGATGAGCGTACCCAGGTTGATGAAGCACATGCTAGTGCCCCAGTGACGACCGCAAGCTTTGAAAGGTCAAATTCAGTTGAAAAGGCGTCTGTGTGCAACACAACACGGGAACTTTGCTTGTTATTCCACGATGAAACGATGTGTTTGGGGTCGCTACAAGGAGTTTTACTGCGCGGGGCCGGGATGGGCAATGAACAAGTGAATGAGGGGCGTTTGAACCCTAAAACTTAAAACCAGGGACAAACACAGTACCAACTACTGGTCGATCATTCCCTACTTTAGGAATTAGGATCTCGGTGGCGATAAAGACGGGGAGGCAGCCATTAGGGCTGTCTTGGTCGGTTCCTCTTCATAACTCTTACTCTCTTCTAGCCCATAGAGAATATGAGTGACCAAGATCATCCTCTCGACTGTGCTAAGACTCCCGCTTCCTTAACATTTGCGTGCTAAGAAAGTAAGATGATAGGGAAAGGTGGGGTAAGAACATCAATTAATAAAGTATACGTTTCTGTCTGGGCAGGTTCCCTTCATCTACAGGCTGATTAGTTATCTATTTGAGTGGCAAAGGCCCCAGTGAGGTCACAACAAAGGATATAGGATCAATCAGAATATCTCAAACTAGTCGTACTTGCTTAATACTAATTTGTATGGTGACGGGGAGTAGAAGTCCCAGCAGATTTACTTGTTACGAATCGCTACCTCTCAAACGTTGCAGCCGTATCGGCTCTGCTTCCTTCGTTGCTTGCTTTTTGTATCTTATGTTATCGGCTATAGATAGCTTCCTTCTGCATTCCACTTCTTACGTAGTCAGGGCTGCCCTTGTTTGACATCTTTGCATGTTAGGCAAGGGGATTTAAGGCCCCTATAGACATGGTCGATTTTTCTTCGTATATGCTTTCCCACGGCTCTAGATCGTCGATGTCCTCTCCCTTGGATGGACTTCTTGTGAGGCAGTGCTGCAGCAACCACTCAGAGTGTACACGACAAACAACATATATTTTTGCAAGGGGCAGGGGAGGTTCCACGGAAGCCTATCGATGAGGTGACTAAGCAAGACGCCGCCGAGGTACAAAAGGTCGAGGTAAGGTAATCATAAGCAACAAATAAATGTCAAATGGCACATACTAAGAAAAGGCCTGGCTTGAGCAAAGGGTGGGCGTCCAAGAAAGGGATCGACATTTGATGATGTTCAATGACTTGCCAACCAGAATGTGTAGTCATAAACAAAACGAGGGTGTAGCAATCTATGTTTACAATTAGGCCATTATGGATTGAATTAAAACCAGGATCCAAGTAGCGATGGAATATATTGTAAATATATATATATATATTGGGTCAACTCAGGCTTTAGAGTTTATAGACAGATTCTACGCATGTAGCAACTCCGTGTTTGTCGGGCCTATGATCAATGAGATTATAGCACTGGTGAGAGTAGAAGTAGCCGCCATTGTAGGCCCAGGTGTCACAGATCTTAGCACCAACGCAAGTTCCCGCGAGCCCACCCTCGGTAAAGAAACCAATTCTTTGTCCATGGGAGCCCTAGCCATTTTCCATATAAGACTGAAACTGGTGGATATTAAGGATGGAAGCATCGTCATAAAATTGAATGCCCTTCTGCGCGCCTGTACAGGGTCGAGATTTTGGCTGAAAGAGCGCCTTGGAAAAGAGCAGCGGAGGCTAGAAGAAGAGTGGAATAAAATATTGTGAATAGTGAAAATGTTCTTCTTAAAGTGAGTCGGAGTGGATGATAGAGCTGCTGTAAAACAAGGATGAACTATAATGCTAAAACATAGCTATCGCAAAGGTACATATGTGACGGTTTATATACAGAAGTCTTGAGCATTTGATAAGACAAATTTATGGAAGTTCGCGATGAAGAGCTCTGAATCTGGAAAAGTCAGCTTACGTCTATGTCTGACGCTTAGATACCTATGCAAGAAACAAAGACACGCTTGGGCCGATACGCAAACTATGTAGATGCGCTTAGAAATAGAACAATATGCAAGTTGTATGGATGAGCTTGGAGGCTTGTCTGTGAATCTATAAGTCGCCAGTGTTGGATCACCGCGTATTGAACCAGGATAATAGCGAGCCTGAAGCCTTGGAAAGACTGTTACCTAAAATTACATAAATACGCTTAAAACTAATATAAAGGGACTAAAATACAAATCAGCTTAATATAGTTTATTATTAGTTAAGAAAATAGTATTATATTTACTGCCCTATTCTTAAAAATAATAGCTTATTAATAGAGAAAATAGTATTATCTTGTTATTAAATGTGAACGTTGCTGTTATGTCATTGAGATGCATGTTTATGTGCTAAAGGTCAATGACGCAAATGACGATCGCGTCGGGACATACTTGATCCTTCCCCCATTACTACCATCAACAATTCCAGCACCACCCGGAGATCACCGTTCTTCACATTCAGGAATAGCGCTAGACGGATCCCAAGAGCCGGGCAGCGCTCTTTCGCGTTGCCTGAAACGATTCTCCATCAGCTATCCTTATCGAGGCGCTCCTAATGCCCACAGGTTCTGGCCATGCGCAGCTATCTAAAAAGGAGGACCAGAAGAAGATGAAGGAGAAGGAGTTGAGACGCCTTGCTCAACCGGAGTCACAAATGCCTGAACCTGTCTCGCCAACTACGAATCTCTGTCTACGCGCCAAGGTCTATGACTTGGGAGAGAAATATGATGTCAGTGCCCGCGAAGGAATGGCCCTGAATATATTCCATGTAGAATCCCAGCACTATTGGCAGAGTAATGGCTTCTTGCACGCTATTAAGGAGTTTTACACATTGATGATAGATGAGAATCGCGCCCTGCGGGATGTTGTGGTGGAGGTCGTCAATGAAAATCGGGAGCTCTTGGACCAGCCAAAATGGCAACATTCAATCAGGGACCTCAGTCTTTGTCTGGATCTACTGATGTGTTCCTGTCGCAGACAACCCCTGTCCTGCTCGATAAGATCTAAACTCCGCCATGACTGTTCACGAGCTACAGTCGTGCGTATCAAAAGACTTGAAGTGAATGATGGTGAAATGCAACTGCACGGTGTCTTCTCATATGCCCCTCCCGGTATACTTACCTTCTTGCACTTTGGTGTTGAGCCCTCAAGCACCCTGTCCTTTCTGAGGTTGCTCAGGCATGCAGGTCGCACCTTTGCCCGGTTGGGCGGTTACTCATGTACGATTACATCATATGTCTAGGGGAAATAAGGCCAGGAATTGACATGCCAAAATCAGGATAGGGGTCACACTCTATTCAGACGGCAAATAACATTCGATACTACTAAATCCATCTACAGAGGCCTGTCTTTCGAGATATGCTGAACCTTTCAGCTGAATGCAGGCCTTGCATTCCACTCTGCATCACACACACAACTCTATTACTCCCAGTCGGCCAATACGCAAAGGGCTCTGCAACAGGAGGATATTCAGCACGCTGAAGTGGTTTTTTGGGTAACCGAGTCGCCAATGACGGCTCTATTACTGCAGGATGGGTCGTTACAAGGTTTTCACGATGCTTCTGGGCGCTATAAATAAGAATTCCGACCAGGAAATACTGATAAACTATCCCATGGTATATTACATATCAGTCGGTGTATTATCATTATCAAGATTCGCTTGCTCTTCAGGATGAGACTATGGGCATTGGGCCTCTGTTCGAGCTTCTCTCTCTTCGGTGTAGTGGAGGTTCACTGTAAACAGGCTGTACCGTAGCTATTACCTAAATAAACATGTTTCACTGAAGCCGAAGAAATATAAGGTGCGAAGTTTTGACATATTAAATCCCTCAAGCTGTCTTTTTCTGCTCTCCACCCCTAGCTCCAAATCGTTACCAGGTAGATGTCCACATATGACCTGACAGGATAGCCTAGTATCAGCTCTCTAGTACAAGTGCTGGGATTATTTCACCCTATAACTCCTGAACCTCCTCTTTGGATTCTGCTGTCCCTCTACTCCATAGTATGCCGTGCCCTTGCAGTTGGCCTTGCTGTACGCTGTGTATCCGTTTGGGTCTGGCCACGCAGGCGTCTGAGGATAAAAGGTGATGGAAGTTGTAACCCAGTCGTAATCCGAGCGAAGGTTGATGCAGTTGCCTCGCTTGGTTCCATTGGCATGAACGCGTTTCATTTTGTCGCCTTTTTGGGCAAAGAAGTTGATAGACCAGGCTTGTGCAAGACCAATTATGACCAATGTTATGAGGGCTGAAAAGAGTCTCATTTTGAAGTAGTGATTGGGGTTTGTTTAACAGTGTGATTGAAGGTTTTTGTGTACTGGCAGGGAACGTGTTCCTGTCATTGCTCCGTTCTTGGGCATTTAGAAGCACTTTATAGCTATCTTAAGCACCCTTTCCCCTCCCGACCACTCGCCCTAGTCTCAGAAAATTCAGATCAAGATCATCACAAGAGGGCTTTCTATTATCCCGTCTTACTATAAGCCGCCATACCAGAGAATTGGAAAGAGATTAAAATGCCCAAGATCTTCAAATAAATGCCTCTGTCATATCCTATTTTAGAGTGGTGAGACGCTAGCGCCTGTCTACCACACCCTGCAATTTCTTCGGCTCTGGTCATCAATACCCATCGGCAGATCAGGATAGGGTATATGTTAATCTCCCACAGGAAAACTGTTTTTTGCGTAAGCGCAATTGCCGGTTGACGAGTGTCCCGAATAACGCCATGTTATTCGGAGCACTACTCTCTTTTCTCCTTGAGGTATGAGATGCAGAGCAACGGTTACTGTACTGGCGGAAAGCTTTCGTCATGCCAGTCGAATATTATTTCCTATCATGTAGCTTCTCTACTTCCGACAGCTGCCACAGAAATCCTCCCACTCTTTATCGAAAAGTGCTCTCCTTGCCTCATCACCGATCGTCCCCTTTTCGCACAAGCCCAATACTACAATAATACTGACTAAGAATGACAGGGTCGAGGATCAGCTTCCTCCCATGTCAGATGGGGGATAGAACGATGGGATTTGTAGCAAAGTCACATTACTCGTACCCTTGCAGGGACGAAAAGATATTCGATTAGTGGCACATGATTCCCCCGAATCTTGCAGGCAGTACTCAGTACTCTGTACTGCGCCATGATTTGCCCAGACTGTCCTAACAAGGTGCCTAAAAATGCCTAGTTAAGACTTTTAGGGCTAACTTAGATCTACCGGGGGTCTGACGCTCCCTATGAGTTCTGCCCCTTTCACTAGGTCGAAGTGGGTTGCTAAAAACAACTCTACTCGAGTTTGATTGAGCTATCAGCAACTGGGAGGGGGGGGGGGAATCAGTTTATCTGGCTTGCAAGGGGTTTCAATTAGGTACTGTCCCAGTCCAGAACAATACAGTGCTCCCCTCAGCGGTTCTCGTCGTCCAGTCCAACCTATAGCAGCTGAAATGAAGCATTATTCCTCTGAGGCGAAAATTGGAAAATTCAGCCTTGTCATGCTGTAGCAAATGGATGGTTACGAGCAACGACATGTGCGCGCCAGCAAATTCCCCACCGATGAAAGTCACGGCGTCCCCAAGATACTCTCAAAGTTGCCTACCAGCCATTCCGCCGCATCCTCGCAATCCTTGGGCCCCGCTGGGAAAGGATGTTCTGGTGCGAGCCGGTAGCTGACCGAGATACAGAGTAGGCCGTGGTCATCTGCTATAGCCTGTAAGCAAGGGTCTTGGTATATTAAGTCCTGGAGTACCTAGCCGCCACCGTGGATGTGAATTAAAACGGGGCACGAAGGCTTCTTGTTCTGCGGCCTGTGGACTCGGAATAAAAGAAAACGACCGGAGTCACGTGAAGCTATCTAGAACAGTTGCAGATGCGAGGAGATTTAGGCCAGGAAGAGCCTTTTTCCCAGCCGCGCGTAGACGCTGATACTCAGTAGGTCCCACTTCCATCCACTTGCGAGCACCGAGGGCGAGGTCCATCAACTTTTGATTGAACAACCTGAATTCTGAGGGAATTGTTCTCGCGAAGAAGTCCGGACAAGACGTGAGGGTTCTTTAGAGGAGGAACATATGTATGCGCACAACACTTTGTCTATTCCAGAGCGCCCTATAGTGTCTATTCTACTAAACAGACCTTGGATAAATTACAAAAGATCTGTATCAATGCTTTTAACCCATCGCCTGTCTTCCAAATTAATGTAGATGGCCCTTGGCTCCCTGATAATATACCCCTGCTTCTCTTGCTCGGCATAGCTGCCAGATTCCTCCTGGCTTGGCCAGAACAGCTATTTACTAAGAACTTTCGTCCAACGAGTGCTCGAAGCAAATTTGAGATACAGCTTTATTCTACATTGGAATGTCATAAAAGGTAGGGGAAAGAGCTTTATTTCTTATTCATAATGATTAAATAGCTGTCTCGAGGTCTTGGGTATTTTGGGTCAGGAAGAACGACATTCCTAATTTAGAGAACTTCCTTAAACGGACTATAGGGTATAAATGCTCTCCTGCGAGTAGAAGTGAATTCATTTCTACCACAACACAGTTAGTTACTAGAATAATAGAGTTTTGCAAGAAGAGAATTATTATGTAAGTTCTTATGTTGACGTGATTATTGTTAAAATCATCACAAAGTCTCGTTTTGATATGGCTTCAATTGCTTGGTTAGTATTTTTTGGGCGAAATAGAAAGCTGATGTTTTCACTAACCCGCGATCTTCCAAGACAAGTGGATATTTTTACAAAAGACAGTTAAGTCATATTGATGTGGAATGTCAGAAGTGGCTCTCGATGGTAACAAGAAGCTATGAAAATCAGCATTGGTTCTTGATGAGCCCATTTGAGGATCGGTTACCAGCTTTATCATGCCAGCACCTGATAGTGCTCCATATTTGAGACGTTGGTGAAAAGCTTGGGCCAACGACTAGACATTTAACTTATCCCAGATAGGAAATTCAAAGTCTTGGCAGAACTGACTAAATAGCACCCACTCACACGCTCTACGAGAGACATGCCAAGAAAAGACTATCACGAACTCAAGCATATCAACAGGAAAAGAGACAAAGTCAACGATTCCAGGATCAGACTATTGAAGGATTCGGATCTCTCTTCCAAAGCAGGATGCTCAGCTACTGCAAGGACCCTTTTTCTGTCTTAAGCAAACCGTTGAACTCGTGGGAATACTACCTGCTTGATCAATATACGTACCATTCGTCTCTATTCTAGATCTATGCACCCTGGGTCGTGATTCTTGTAATCTACGTCATGTGGACTACCAATTCCTTGGGTCTACTTCTGACATAGTAATAGATGTTCGTATAGTGGTACCGTTCTCTGCATTTAACTGTGGAATCTTCGACCTGCACGGAGACAACCAAGAGCAACTCTTACGAGACTAGGTTGGACTCGCTATCACTGACCCGAACCTTCTCGAAACTGCCATTTTTCTCAGCACGTGTCAGAACCTGCTACGCTACAACCCAGATAATAGAGTCCTGATGCAAAAGGCTATCGAATAAGCAGAAAGGTCTCTATACACTACGACAAGCCGTCAGTAGCCCTATATTATCACTAAGCAGAGTGATGTTCGCTCATGCTCTTGCACTGGCATTGGACGAGGTAAGAGTCAGATTCATGGATAACATGCAAAATTATATTGCCATGAGATGCATGACTAATATTAGTAATCTTAGGAGAACTTTGGTGATATGGAAATAGCAAGACACCATCTAGAAGGTGTATCTGGCATGATTGAGCTTAGTGGTGGTCCGCAACACCTTGGCATTACGGGCTTACTGGAGCGGATATATACCAAATGTGTGAGACGGCGAGGGCTTAGAGATAAACTCTAGGAGTCCCTCTTACTAGAAGGATGTTATAAAACGCAATCTTATAGCCTTGTCTCACAATCATAGCAGCGTTACGGTATTCGGTAATGGAAACAGCAAGACACATGCATATCGTAATCCACAATCCACTTCACTCTAATGGTCCACAACGCCAAGACTCCAGACTTCCTGATTGAGCCAAGAGTCTAAGAGCACAAAGCCAGCTTTGTCCGTCACTTACTATGGATAAAGTCAAAGATCTATCAACTGCCACGTTTGTTCGTTTTTAGTCCATTATGCAAGGGCCGATATCATGTTTGTGGTTTGTCAGCTGGTCATACCGCTGTCGATTGAGGACTACCGGCATCTAGCTTACAGGCGGGTAGTTCGGACGGTCTGGGTATAAAAGGCCTAAAGGTCCTTGTTCAAGATGCATCCTTTCTTACAACTCCAACAACTCTCATACTCTACTCGTATTCCTTCATTCCATACGCATCATACTTCATTAACATGTCTGCCCTAGCCTTAAGTATTCCCAAGGGCTTATGGGTCCTTGTGACCGGCGCTACAGGCTTCGTTTCAGGCCATGTCATCAGGCAGCTCCTTCAACGTGGCTAACAAAGTCCGCGGTACGGTCTGCGACACCGAGAGAGCCTCGCGGCTTATTGATGATCACTTTAAGTCATACGCAGAAAAGGGCGACCTTGAACTCGTCGAAGTACCAGACATGGCGGTTGATGGCGCGTTCGATGAAACAGTCAAGGCAGTCACAGCCGTTGCCCACGTCGCTGCTAGTACTGACTTTGATCCAAACCCGAACAACAATGTTCCTCATGCAGTCGCTGGCGATGAATCTATCCTGAAGAGTACTACAAGGGAGAATTCAGTCAAGAGGTTCGTCTTCACAAGCTCCATCATGGCTGTTGCTTTACCTCTTGCCTCCAATGACGTCCGTGGCGATCGTAATACATGGAAAGACGTCGCCGCTGAAGCTGCTTGGGCGCCACCCCGGTACGAACAAACACACTAGTCAAGAGGAACTACTCGATCTAGTGCTACGCCTTAGCCATAAGCGGATTCTTTCCCGGCTATACCCACCGTGGGTGGCGCGACCTTAACATATTAAGACGCTACAGCCTTTTTTGCAAAGTCAAATACGGAAATATACAGAAGAAATCCGAGGTATTTTACAGCTATTTCCGCAAATTGCGCAGGTTGTTGGATAGTTAAGCGCTTTACTGGAAGATCTACACCTTATCAACAAGAGTTTAGAAATTGCCGCCGTGCCTGCTCTTAAAATAATTGCCAGTAAATATATAGATATAGCACGCTTAGGAACCATGAAGTCGGCCGAGGAATATTTGAGATTCTTAGGGATTCCAGAATCAATTTCGAAAAGTCCAGGAATCCGCCAAATTGACAAACTAGCCAGGTAACCTTTTCACGTACAGAGATCCAGCCAGGGTTGCCAGGAAACCTAAATATCAGCGTCTATTCAGCCATATCGACATTACTCCGCTAAAGTCCCCTTCAGCAATAAGCCGGCCAGGATGTACGTAACGTTGCTTCATGCATGCAGAGGTTTAACAGATCATTTACTTAGAAAAGCAATTATACAGGCCGGCACCGCGCGCAATTAGATATGGCAAGTCAGCGTGCTATCTCTATCATCTCTTCATACGCAAGCACGGTAGATATATGGTATTACAAACTCATGGCCGCCTCTACGAAAAATAGACCATACCTGATGCTAAGTGGATGACTACTACACAGGCGGATTCGTTCTGATCTGTGGTTGAAAGCATGATGCAAGATATGCTTGAGAGGTTTAGAGATAAACAACGATATATAAAACGGCAGAGTTAGGCGCCCTATCCGATTAAGAGCAGGGAATGTCTACCTTTATCAAGTAACTCCAACTTAAGCTTAGCCAAACAGCCCTTCAAGAATGAAGCGACAGGGCATAGAGCGGAGGGGACCAATTCTTTCAACGCCATTCAGAGTCAGCTTAGATATTATTCATGGCCCACAACCCTACCTCCTCTCTTTAAAATTACAGAGGTAGACCTACCATAGAATCGATATATGCGTATAAGCCAAGAGCCATTCAGTGTTCAGGTTAATCGGCTTTCTCTCTACATAGAATTTGCAACGACTGAAGTCGGGCTTCTTTCGATCTCATTTCATCGAGCCCCTAGCCTAGATAGGATCAGGTTTATAGATACTTTAGATATCCCTACTGGCTCTAAATTGAACATCCGAGGTTCCAGAGCCTCACGAAAAATTGCCTTTTGTGTTCATTTTGGTTCCGCTCGGGTCATTCAGATTGAGTTTACTTGCGAGAGAGTTTCACCCATGTAACAATCTTTTAGAGCTAGGCGCTTGGTTTCCGGACTTAATATCAATGGTCGCTGTTGGTGACGCATCAGACCCGCGCCAAGCACCAGGCCCGAGGTGATGGCAAGGACGGAGAGTGCAGTTGGGTATCCGTGAGGCTTCAGCCACTACGGAGGGCACCACACGCAAGATATCGGATCGTCGAGCCGGCCGAAACCCGCCGAGGCAGTCGCAGCAGAAGGAGCAGTAGCCCACAAGACAACTCTGCAGAGGTAAATACGGGTGTGGAAGCCGGGCTGCTGAGGCTTGTGAAAAGCTGTGAGAGAGAGTTCAGGGAGCGGAACGCAGGAAGAAAGGTCGAGGCACCGGGAGGCGTCAACAATGAGTCCAGGTGGGTGCAGTTTATGAAATGGGCGGCGCATCTGCATGTTGAGACCTGTATGACTAAAATGGTCCGATCTGCTGGTTGCTAGGATATAGATACTATACAGAAAGCTGTGCTCCTCTCGATTATATATATAACTTAGAACCAACAACCATATTATATTAAACCAGAAGTATATTTACTAACCTTATAATTAACTTATAAACTTAATACTACTATAAACTTCTAATTTGTTTAAACCTTCTTCTTAAGTCTCCCTCTTATATAATACTAATATATATTTAATCTTAAATCCTTTATTAAATTAAACTTTTTTTATATATTAGTATTTCTTAATAAATCTAATAGCTATATACCTTAACTTAAAGTTAAATATATATTATTTATATAACCTTTAACTAACTTATATAATAAGCTAGCTAGACTTTCCCTTATAATATAGTCTTATATTAACTTATAAGCAGACTTCTATTTATAAGGCAATTAGTAACTTAATTAAGGTATATTCTTTCTAATTAGCTATATAGCTTTTTTTTTTACTTCCTCATTTAATTTATTAAAGTTATTTAAAGCTATTATTTTTTATTAGGTAACTTTAAGGACTTTTAAATAAAACATTTTCCTATTAGCTATATAAATTAAGGCATTATAATAAATAGCTATTAGTTAAATAAGAATATAATTATTAAGCTAATTATATTTCTTTATATTAATAATATAATTTATATTATTATAGTATTATTAAAAAGCCTTATAATATCTTTAGATTTAAAGGGTTATTATATATAATACTATAAGTTATAATATAATTATAACTTTATTAATT
>JACTAS010000145.1:0-43933 GCA_014884825.1 Fusarium sp. 190-020-2 | reverse complement strand
ACCCCCCCACACACCCCCCCCACCCACCCCACCCAGACCCACAAAAAAACCCACACACATCCCGAGCTAAATAACACCAACAAATCCAACATACTATTATAAAAATAACTATAAGATAAATAAACTTTAAAAAAAGGCTAAATATATATAATATAAAAGTGTTTTTATAATAGTAAAAAAAGTAAAGACTTTTTATTTTTTATAATAATTTACTTTAATATTTAACCTTAACTTATCCCTTTTAGTTTACTTGTCTTAGGTATATTAATATAATTTTTTAATATTTTACTAATAAATAAACTAGAAATTTATTTTTATATATTATAATATAAAGTACTAAGTTTTATATATTCTTAAGATTGTAAATATTACTAATATATAATAAATAGTATTTACTTTATATCTTGCCTATTTTACTTATGTATTTGTCTTACTAAGCTTATAATATCCTTCTAAGCTTTCTAGCAGGGTACCTATACCATGGCCATTAGTATTAGTACTCAGACGCAAACAAAGTCAGTAGACTTATATAAGCCATTCTCAGTCTCAGTTCTTTTCAACCATGCTTTCTTAGGGTAATGGCAGAGAAGACGATTCTGCTCATCATCGCTGTCGTCCTTGAAAGAATGAGGCAGTTCAGCTGGCACGGTCCCGTTCTCGACCCAAGCTCGAAGTGCATCAAACGTGTTTGTGGGTTGTCCTCCCTTGCCGCCGGAGCAGTGCAGCAGCCCAGGAACTTCAAACATGCGGTAAAACGCCTCGACCTCAGGGACAATCTCCTTCACCTTGTTGTAGTAGTGTCTCGTGCCCTTGACTGGAATGAGTTGATCGTGCTGCAACTTGTTAGCTGGGGTCGCGAGTGTGGAGAAGAAACAGGACTTGCCGTTCCGTGATAACCCAGAATCTTGCCGCCCTTCTTGTAGAATGCTGTCAGGTCAGGGTCGTTTGTCCCAATTACTGATTCATATCGCTGAACAGCTTCGTGGGCAAAGGCTTCAAATGCGTCTCGGGTCATATTTTTATACGACCAGTCTGAGTTGGCTTCTATCCAGTACTTGATCCAAACCTCCCCAAGCCCCACTGGGGCGCCTTGACAAGTATCATTGGAGCATATGGTCATGGCAAGTCCAATGTCGCTCGTCAGCTGAAGCGCCTGTCCGCTCAGCTGAGCTCCCGTGTTGGGTCCATACCATATAAATTCGCCATCAGATGTCGTCGGGCCTGACCAGGTCGCTTTGGCTATCTTGGCGGCCTCCTCAGAGATTGTCATATTCCTAGCAGTATCGGAGCAGTTGAACGATTTGCCGACGACATTCATTGGGTCGAAGTCACATGCGTCTTCGTTGGAGATGATTCCATCAATAATGCCATCAAGTCCATCGCAGGCCTTGATGGCCTCTGCCAAGACAGAATTCATCTCGCAAGGGTACGGATAGTAGTTTAGCTCCTGCATAATCAGCTGAGGCCAAAAGGTGGACATGAAGAATTGATTCCAGTTGATTGCTGGGGCACACGCATGAATGCCATCGTAAGCTTCTGGATATCGCTGCGCAAGCATCATGCCCTGTCTCCCGCCCTGAGAACAACCACTGAAGTAAGAGTACTTAGGTGCTTCCCCATAAAAGCTTTTGATCAAGCTTTTGGAAATGTTGGCCTAGTCTTGTTAACATCAACACGTCAAGACAAAAATAGTTCAAGAATGTACCTGATCGCCTAGAGAGACAGCAGCGAAGTTCTGGAGGAGATAGAGATTTGGATTCCCCTCGCTGGCAAGGGCCCAGATATCAGGACCATAGTCCATTTGCAATTTCAGCCCCGCATCTGTCGCCGACGTGGCATAACCCTCGCTGATTGCTCCGCTCATGGCAGCATAACCCGGCGGATATCGTCCAGCGACCCAGCCTCCTCCCCCAATGGATTGGAGTCGACCGTTGAAGTTGTCCATAGGTAGCCAAGTCTCAACACGAACAGTGTCGTTCTGGCCAGGATGAGTGTAGGTGACAGTTACATTGCAAAAATTGACGTCCTCAGCGACGGTAGTCGGGTGGCCATAGTAAAGGATTGACTTGGCCTCAAAATTATAGTTTTCGACCAAGTTGACGGTAAAGTCGATGACTTTCCCTCCAAAGATTGTTGGTTGGCTGATAGCATCAACAGAACAAGAGAGAGACATGGTTCCGTCCTCGGTATACGGGGTCAATTGGTTGAAGACGACTTGTAGGTTGGGGAGCATTTGGCTTCTTTTCGTGTTTGTACTTTATAGCCTTATACTCAGGTGTTCTTATGTTTAAAAATCTCAAAGCCCTTGCAAGATGTAGAGGCCCACCTGTGGCACTTGTAATGCCAAAAGTCACAGTATTAATGCAATTTTGCTGTGGAAACTTGACAAACCCTCACACGCGTAATCGGCAACATATCGGGTACTCGGCTCACCTAACGATGCAGGGGCTAGATGAGAAAATGCCTTGTTATGGTGGACGTGGAGGATGGTCCTCCAAGAGAGACAATACTCGTATCCGTATGCTTCCGTGGGGCCCAGGCCATGAAATGTGGAGTCTTGGTCCCTCGAGGACAAAGGGTAGAAATTGGCTTGTGGCTAATGACGACTAGAGCACACTCATTGCCCTAGTGAGCACCTAGGATCTAGTCATCGGCTAGTAAAATCTTCAGGGGCTTGCTACACCATGAATGTGATAATGCAATAGAAAGACAAGATTAAGACTCGCTCGAGTGATCTGTAAAGCACTTTTGAGACAGCTCTTGCCATTGCTAGCGACCTTTCCAATCCGTCTTGAATACGGGTACAAAGAACTCTATTCATAATGTCCTTGTATAAGCGTTACACGTTAGAAGGAAGTGAAGTACAGCTTACCAATAGCATTTGTATACACTTGTTTCTGAGTATTATAAATGCCTCAAGGAGCGTTTAAGGTACAATGCATTAGTGTTATTGTTCTTGATATTATGAATTGCTCGGGCCCCGATATGTGTCCTGTAACATTGAGTTGGGCCATTGCAACCATTCTGCCCAATGAAGCCCGAGATGGGATGTAATGGACTGTATTAGGTACTGTCCTCCATCACCAATCAGCCATGTAGATCGATTCCAATGGAGTAAGACTGCAAAGAATGCAAGGATCACCAGCGCTTCTGGCTGTCGCTTCTTTAGCGAATGGAAATATTCGTCATCAACATCAAGACAAAATGCTATCGCAGCGTCGAATCGTCGTCCGTTTGGCTGTTTTAGTGCTGCATGGAGAGAAAACGACCGCTGCAGCGTGGATACGGCGTTGTGGTATTTACTAGCTGATGACAGGGAGGCGTTTGATTCGATCATTCTGGTGAGGATAGCCGTCGCTTCTACCTCGTTCTCGCTTGTGGGGAATGCGTCTTCAATTTGTTGGAGGATAGGCCCGAGTCCTGATTTCTTGATTGTATTCCATGACTGTTTCGTCACCGCGCGAACACCACGGTGTATGGACAGATAAGTGATGAAGCGGTCGAGAACGGCGCCGAAACTCTCTCTTGGACCTTGCAGAGTATCGCAGAGGACATGCACTCCGACAAGGGAGGAGAAGAGAAACATAGGCATGCATGATTCTTCCGAAACCTCCTGCCTCTCCTCATTGAACAACGTCAACGCCCTTGTCTGAAGACTGGTGGCGAGATGATAATATGGCTGCTGGAGCGAGGGGGGGTTGCTCAAATGTAGGGCAGAGAGGGCAAGAAGCTGATTCATCAAGTAGGGGGCTTTGAGTGCATAGTCTAATGTGTGTGAGATGATGCTTTCATCGGAGGGGTCGATTGATGTGATGGTGTAACGATTCGTCAGAAGATGATGATAAAGCGTGAAGTGGCTGAGATCGAACAAATCGCCCCTGCCCAGTGTATCGCTGAAAGGAGTTAAAGCCGAGCTGACAGAGCTGCCTGGACTAAGCGATGTTGACGTCGGGCCCGCGGGAGAAAGATGAGAAGAAATATGGAAAGGTGACGGCGTATCCGCACTTGATGCTGTTTGGGAGGGCGATGGTTGCTGGCCAATGTTGATGTAGATGCACTGGGATCCACGGTTGGAAATCTTGCAATTGAGGCAAATCGGTCGAGATTCGTCACACTTCATATGTCGTTGCTTGCAGACGCCACAGCCATTGCGAGACTTGCGGTGCGCTCGGCGTGGTTTGAGGGGCCTATCACTGTCGGTATGAGATTTCTTGGAGCGGGCCATAGTAAGAAACTGTATTAGAGGATTGACTGATTGCGAGGAATGAGATTATGCAAACAAGCAAAGCCAGCCTAGTTCCGTGGAGAAGGGGGATACTCGTATTCTAGTCATGGTTTTCCAAGACACGTGATACAGGCTGGAGATGAAAGTGAACACTGGATCGGATTTGACCGTAGATCGGCCAGGCCGTAACGGTTTTGGCCCACGGAATTATACTTAGCGGCACCCACTGATGCCCGCTATCCCCGTATCGAGCCCGTATAGAGACGTTTCTGATTGGCCCTCATCAGTATGCACAGACGAACCCATGTTCCTCGTTTAGAGAAGTCTATGATTGGGTAGTCGTGCCCTCTGGAGTACGGAAGTTATTGACCCTAAAGCAGAATCATCAGTTTTAGAAATATCTGGCATTATGCATGGAGAACTAACTCAAGGACGCGTATCCGTACTCTGAGATTAGTTGTTTCACGTTGTCTGCCAGAGATGTAGATATATGATTGATGCGTGTTTAATAAATCTTGTCAAACTTGAGAACTATCTGCCTTTCTTTCCACCTGTTTATTCAGTCATCGGTCGTTCCAAATCCAAACATTGCAACCACGGGTTTCCAACTATTCTGTCCAACTCTACTTTGCTACAGTAACGACCAAGGCACAGGCCAATCTCCTACCTACCTACCATACAACACAATGTCCACCGAAGGTCTCTTCGAGCCGGTCCCCGGGGTTGAACCTACCAAAGGCGGCGCCTACCTGTGGCGCTACGCCCCAAGCGTACCTGCGGCTGCCATATTCTTGGTGCTCTTCATGGCTTCGTTTCTCTGCATAATCTGGAAGATTTGGAGGACGCGCACCTATTTCTGCATTGTGTTTGCCATTGGTTGCTTTTGTAAGCTACCACCACTCCCCCACGGTTTTCGTCTTGTTTTCTAACAATCTATCGTAGTCGAGATGGTCGGGTATGGCGTCCGCGCAGGTGCCCATAGCAAAACCAACAAGATCATGCCATATGCCGTTCAGAACATGTTCATCCTCATCGCCCCCGCGCTCTTCGCTGCCTCCATTTACATGATCCTTGGTCGAATCATCAGAGGTCTCAACGCCGATAAACACTCTCTTCTCAAGCCAACCAAGTTGACAAGGACCTTCGTACTTGGAGATGTATTATCCTTTATAATCCAAGGTGGTGGCGCTGGTATGTCGGTTATTCAAAATGCAAGTCTAAGTAAGTGGGCTGAACGAATTGTTATCCTCGGTCTTGTTGTCCAGATTGTCATCTTTGGTCTATTCTGCGCTATATCCTTGGTCTTCCATCGTCGTATGATCCGCGAACCAACAGCCGAGTCGATTGGCACTATTATGCCATGGGAGCCATGCCTATATATGCTTTATGCTGTCAGTCTTCTCATTATGATCCGATCTATCTTCAGGATCATTGAGTATGCTCAGGGCTATACTGGATATGCTCTTTCTCATGAGTGGACGTTGTATATATTTGATACCTTGTTAATGTGGCTTGTAACGGTTATCTATATCTGGCGATACCCGGATGGGCTTCATGTCAATGTTGGCCATGTCCGCTGCGACAGCATGCTTCTGCAAGAGGTTCAACACACTAAGTAAGGGCATGATGGGGAACCGAGCATTTTTAGGAGGAAGAAATCTCCCAGTGCCCCTTTAAGGCGCGCGATACAAGCATTAGGTCTCAGCCATGTTGAGTTTACGCGAACCATACCAATATCTGAGTAAGATAGACCAGGCTAACTCATTAAAAATAATACCCTATCTCTTATACACATTTAGGTAGCATAATCACTTGTCTATATTTAATAACTTCTCTTAATAAGTGCTTAACTCCAATGGAGTTATTATTAGCCACCTGCGCTAACAAGGGTGCACCGTAATACTTAATAATATATTAAGTACTTATTATTATATAAGTAACTTAATATATTATAATAAGATATTTTATTAAAGCAGTTTTAAAATAGTATTATAAGTTATACCTAACTAGTAAAGACATATTATCTTATATTATATAAGTAATATAATATTAGGTTTAAGTATGTATTAATACGATAAATTATAAACTTTTATAAAAAATGTATTTAATATTAAATTAGTATTTAAGGCAACTAATATTTATTATTTTCTTATTTATATTAATTATAATTTAATATTATAATAGATTCTAAATATCCCCTTTTTAATATAACTTTAATTTTATTTTTAATCTTTTTTTTTAATTTTTTTAACTTTTAATTATTTATATAAATATAAGGAAATACTTTTTAGGCTTTTTTATACTTAGTATTTTTAATTTTATATATAATTATTTACCTTATTCTAAGGCTACCTTTTAAAACTATTTTTAAGTTAAAAACTTAAAAAAATACTAAAGAAAATAGTTTAATATAGTATTAATAAATAGATTATTTTATATATAATAAGTCTATTTATAGTTATATTATAATTATATTTTACTAAAACTTAAATAAAATATATATTATATAGCTTTCTTATATTTAATAAAATTAATATATAATTAATCTATTATAATTAATAAACTTAATTTAAAGTATTTATAAACTATTAATAATTATTAAGCTTTAAATTATATTATTTATATTAAAACATAATAATAAAAGGCGCTTTTATATTTATTAATACTTACCAAGAGTTGCCTAGTTATAGTATTGCAGCTCTTTACTATACTATATATTAGAGATGTTTAACTATGTTGTTTTTAGAGCTCGGGGCATGAGGTAGTAGTAGCCGCGCCTTTGAAGAGAGTGGAGAAATAGATGTTAAGATAGATACTAAGGATTAATATATCAGCTCAAAGCCTTTCGAATGAGTTCATGATGACCCTAGCGGGGTATTTGGATGACCGCAAATCAATACCTCAAGGAATTTATAATGAGCTTGCTTGCTATTTGTAAATGAGAATATAGAGGGTTTATATTTCAGAGGCTGGTTCATCATTAAAATTCCACAACCGTGAAAAACTCACCGCCATGCCTGCCACCTAATTCATCACCCACTCGAGTTCGTGCCCATCTTCACTCTGGAACCCAGCCCATCCACTAGGCTCATTACTGCCCAAAAACCGATTATCGCTCTCCAGCAGCGCCGCTTCGCCAATCCCTAGGTCCTGGGGGTCCCAGTGGAACGGAGGGCAGCTATCAAGTTTCCAGTCGAGCGGCTCGGCCCCCTGCACTTGCTCGTGCTGTGTTGAGAAGCTCTGCCACAGCGTGCTGAGGTTGTCGTTTGATCCACATGTGCTGTCGACGTTGCCGAATGGCTGGCACAACATTATTAGGAGCTTTAGGGACAGGCTGGCGCGGTCGGTATCGGCGGTCGACGGAATTCCGAAAATGTAGGCGAGGGACAACGGGTTTGAAGGGCTACTAATAATGGTTGAGGGGCGGATGTAAGATGCCAGTTTGTCGTGGACAGGGACGAGGCAGTCCTGAAATTTGAGAGCTACTGGGTCCACGGTGCCGCAGAAGGAGAGTATGTCGAGACAGATGCGGGCTTGGGCGAGGTCGTCTTCCCAGAATGAGCGAGGGAAGAGGTGTACTTGCTTTTGCGCAACAGAGTGGAGGAGCACAACGCAGGAGGTATATGCTTGGAAGCTACCGAGGAAAATATTAGGATCAATCAAATGGATTAATGCGGAGACGGTTGCAGCTTACATAACAAGCCAGCATCTTTTGAATATTCCCGCTTCTGCTCGCAAGAGGCCTAATATCCGGGACGAGTGTGTTGCCGCAGTAACACCCTGATCTACATGGTTGAGAAACGTGTTCTCAATGGGCTTCCATAGAATGCTGTGCCCATGGCCAATACCGGAATGCTGAACGAACTGTGAGGCAATGCGGCGATAGAGAAGCATTGTGGCTCCGAGAAAGAGTAAGTGAGTAGCTAAGATGGTTCGGCGGACTTCTACCGAAAGATCTTCGCGGTAGAGATTAGGGAGATGCATTTGCCTAGGGAGCTGATTGTGCCAGTCCTGAAGGTCTTTGTTTATGGAAGCTATGGCTTGGCTGGGCAGCTCCTTAGAGGACAGATGCATCCGCAGAATATCCGCGTTTAGAAGGGAGATCTTGGTCATCTCCGTCTGGACAGCTGTGGCACCACGTAAGAAAAGTAATAGAAATAGTCCATGAATTAGCTTACTGTGGCTAATATCGGATGCATGATCGGCTTCCACGTCTACCAACTGTATTAATGTCAGCTTTAGCTGGGTATGAAAGAAATGTCTAGGTTCAAATACTGGAACTACTTCCCGGAAAGATATCTCACTGCCCGAGATATACCCAAGAGTTGAAGAAAGCCAGCTTCAACAAAGTTAGCTCATGTCAGTGGATCAAGTCGGATCAGCTTGCCTTGAAAAGAACAGTAATGTTCTCCAAGTCCTTCGATAGTCAACCCATTCCTCTGGGGACAGACCAGGATAGTGGTAGCATTTGTCAACTAGGTTATGTTTCTTTGACATGTTCAGACCAATTTCTGTGCAAACAGAGTTAGACTTATCGAAAGAAATGAGGCCTCGCAAGGGAAACTAAGGTGACGAACCAATGTAAGCAAGTGAAACAGTCGCCTTATTCATGATGTTGTACATAGCCAGCAGCGCGCAGACCTTGATTGCGTCGAGTGGCTGCTCCTCCATCAAGCTCCCAAAGAATTGCCTTGCCAAGTCATAGAAAACGCCTTCTATAGCGACCTCAAAGTCACCGGCGTTGTACTGGACCCCAACAGCTGCAACTGCGGCGAGACAGCAAATGGCAGTCTTCTGACTTGGTATGGAACAGCCATCTCTTCCAAATACATCCTTGTAGTAGCCTGAAACCTGTTCACGGGAAAAGACATGAAATAGTTTGCCACTGGAGCTGAAAAAGCTTTCGACTGCGGCTTGTGTAGTAGAGGCGCTGGGGATGAAGACGGAGATCAGGAACGCCGATGCATCTGCTGCTAGTTCCCTCAGTGCGGGGGAGGGAGTGGGGACATCGGCCTTTCCCAGCATATCATCCCCGACCTGCGGTTCCTGGAGGAGAGGGGCATTTGCGCTATTCTGCGCTGGAGTTACGGACCCGAGAAATTGTTCCTCAAACCCAATCGTGGAGCTCGAGAGACTACTGACGGTTGGGCTGATGCTGGTGGAGCTGCTGACCTCAGGTGGCGACATATCATCTTTAAAGTCAAGCAAGGTGCGGACGTCGTCGGCACAGCGGATTTGTTGTAGCAAACGGTCCGCTTCGTCGCCAGGTTTGGACTGCAATGCAAAGAAGAGCTTCTCCAATGCAAGCAGGCGCGATTTCAGAGCGGCTTTTCTCGAGTGGCCCTGTTGCGACTCATAGTGGCAGGACCGTCCCTTGGAAATACAGGTATCACACCGTGGTCGGCGGCCATCGCACTAGACAGTCACCAGTTAAACCCGTAATTATGAATGAAGATGGGAGTACTAACCTTCACTCTCCTCTGGTGACAATCCTGGCAGGCCTGCCGCACGCTGCGGATTCTCTTGCCGAGCCACTCGCAGGAGCCCTCAGCACCACCAAACCTCACGAAATTATGGGCCTGTAACGGCTGCTGAGCAGCTGGCTGGACTGCAGGGAACAACAACGAAACCATGGCGGCTCATCACAATATACTTGGAACTGGGCCTGGTTGGGTATTCAGTCTTTTGGAAGTCCACTGCCGTAAGCGAAGGAGAAATGTTTTATTAGTTCAGGATATCAATGCGGGTCAAAAGGATTTAGTCATCGTTTACATTTTCCCTAGCCTTGACAGGACAGAACTTTCCTCCTCATCACATGTTTGCAAAGAAGAAAGGGGTTTGACTCGTGCAACATGGCTTGAACAGTTAGCGACTGACGTGGGCGGACGTGGGCGGACGTGTCACTGAGCACAGATGGCGTTTTTAGCGTTTGTAAAGACAACGAATAACGTCCAGGGCTAGCAGAAGCGGACACCTCCCCGGATAGTTTCAAAGAAAGTTTAAGTACTGCCACGGCTACCTATTGTTACGTCGCTTAAAGTGCCATTATGGTTTGATGGCTAGGTAGATATGCGCCGCTAGCCCCTACACCACAATTCTAGTTCCTCTTTACCTATGAGGCATTTCCACGATAGGGGTTGAGCCAAAGTAGTGCGGATGCGGTAGGGATTTGCAACAGTGGCGCACATGTTACACCCGTTGACGAGTCGGTATATGACTTAAAGGGGAGGCACGTTGGCCAGGGGTGGGTATCAGGGGCTACGCTTGCCAAGGGCCTCGAAGGGACCATACTTGATGAGTATCTCGAAAGAGCCATGTCCGCCAAGAACCGCTGGCGTCGAGAAGCAATCCAATTGCATTAGATTGAGCACTATAACTATATATTCTTAGTTCTCGTTATAATTCGCGAACTTATATCGACTTTAAAGACTTTCTATAGCATTCTACTTCCTTTAATATATTTATATGCTATTATATCTAAAGTTTTATAACTTAATACTTATAATAAGGGCTACTCTAATTAATACTATATAAAGGTAAAAAGAATATTACTAAGGGTATTAAGAATAAGATATAATATATAAAAATAGTAATTTTTATATATAGAAATTAAATATATTATTTCAAGTATATATTAATAAGATTATAAAATATATAATTATAATATATATTTAGCTTTATTATTATAATATAGTTTTATTTTATAACTTTTATAGGTTTAATTATTTAAACTTAAAAACTCTTTATATATTTACTTAGTATTATATTACTTTACTATTTAAATAAACTAGCTCTTATCTTTTATTTTAAATAATAACTACTAGTAAGTATATATCTTATATATGCATAGTTAAGTCAGACAAAGCCTTTAACCTTAATAAGATCTATTAATCATAATACATATTCCATCCGCTAACGCATCACTCTCCTAGTAATTAAACATATGCCTAAACTTGTCCCAACACCGCTTTCGTTATACCGTGTATAGGCCATGCTTCTGCGTTCTATATCTCACTGTCATAAGCAGCGCGATCCCTCGTATGTAGTTCATCGGGCCTTGTAACGCTAGTGTTGGTAATACTCGGGTAGCTATTTAGCTCCTGCTGACTTCGGACTATCTTCGCAATCAGATCTGCCATTGTGATTTCGATGATAAGCTTGACACTATAGGCAACTGGATGAAAAGTGGCATAGAGGAAAGGGTTCGGTAATGACATCATGGCTATGATTAAGATCTGAGATACAGTCAGCCCTGCATGGCATAATATTGGGAACTCTGACAGTACCTACATCCATGGATAGAGAGACGACAACGGCGCTGACATTGAAGTTAAAGAGTAGCTTATATTTTGTAAGTCCTTCGGCTATTAGTTCGCGCCGAACCTTATGTAGAAATGCTGAATTCAGGGCAAGGTCCATCGACAGATATAGCACTTTTTCAGTACGATCCGCAATGTCATTGATGTGCATCATTTTCTTTGACTGGGTCAGACGGGCAGGTATCCATATGCAAGCAATTGTAATGTTAATGAGGCCGACAGTAACAAGGAGAGACAATTTCAAGTACTTGGCTCTCTTCCTGTTAACCATGACCAAGCCCAGTCGGTTCGCAATAATCTGCAAGGCTAGCTGTGTCTGAAAGGTCCAGAGGATGACGCTCGCAAAAAGGAACCTCAAACTATCACGTGTGGCTCTGTCAGTAATGCAGTACGATGACGGAGGGGTTTATGGACAATTGGCTCACGTGCACTTCAGGTCACCCCGAATGTATAACCAATAGAGGCCGGCTTGAAGGAGATTGGTTAAGAGTAGGGTCCATACCCTTTAGGAAGTTATCATTAACCCCGAACTGGCCAAGGGAATACGAATGCTTACATCCAAGTGTAGAAGTTAAAGAATGACCCTGTTCTCCTGTAAATGGCAAAGGACTGTTGCCCAGCTTTTGCGCAGGTCGTAATAGAAAACCCGATCGCCATGCCGAAGTAAATATTTGGGAGTTCAACTGAGTATACCGGCGCTTCGAGTGCCTTAGACCCCATAATGGCTTTACACGACAGACTGACCAATACAGGTTCAAGTGAGAAGCCTGAGGAACTGTCTTCAGGTGCGGATATTGCATAGCGTAGGGAGATCTCACTGCAGCCAAATCCACGGTCTCCTAGATAAGGAAATCCACCTAAAACCTCAGTCTCTGTGACGGAAGCCAATTGCCCAGGGCAACGTTTAAATAAATCCCACGGGGATAAATACCGAGTAAAAAAGAGTCTTAATAACCTGGTGAGATGGGTTTCGTATGCGGTTGTGTACTTTGGGCAATAAGACAGAAATGAGAACTATATAATGCTAAATGCATCCCCAGTCACAGGCTGAGGGAGATCGTACATTGAATAAACAACTTACTTGGTGCAAGAAAGGTATGTCGAGGTAGATCGCAACGCCACAGCTACAGCGATATGTCTCACCATCACAACATGAAGAGCGCCCGTAAAACCGGCATTTTGTGATTAGCCGGATGACTAGCACAGTTTTAGTACTAACATAAGCCAGTAATCACCGCATGATAACATAATACAGCTCGGCACTTGCTAACTAGCCCAGCCGTTCAACCTTAATTGTTACCGGCATGCAACAACTGAACTAGCAAAACGCCTTAGCCTCCCTACCTAGACTCTTCGAATTGCGTCTCGAAGCGTGGCCAAAACCGTCAGCATCGAGGGTCTAGACACCCTCCCTGAGAGAAATACTACATCCCCATCCTTTGGACTTAAGCAATCGCTTTATTCCATTATATTTTTATATCTCCCCCGCCTTTCTTCTTAACAAAACCTAAAAAACTATTTAGAGATCAGATTTAGGTATTCATTTTAGTTCTAGTATGTAGAACAACAAATGAACGACAGGCATATTAGGTGCTTAGTTAGTAATTATTCGGGGCTACTAGGCACCATTCAGCCAGCGTCACCGCCAACAGCCCAGGTGCTTACGGATTGTCTGGTGGCTGCAGGCGGCCATTTTGCACATGCCCCAGCACCGTGGTTCCCAAGCCCATAACCACGTCGCCAAAGAGGTTGGGCATCGTGATTTGGCGTCTCGTAGAGCTGTCACTAAGGATGCTTCTTAGCAGCCTTATGCACGAATCGAACAGTAAAGGTTAGTACAGAAACAGACATTGGTGGAAATCCCTGCAACAACAATCAGAAAGGTTGGGGCCTGACTCGGCCAATGTCCACCCCAGGCTGAGCTCCGCTAAGCATCAGTCCAATTAGGTGCCACAGGCGCCATACACAGTCCCTTGCAAACCATACGTTCCGCGCAGAGAGCTCGACGCATATGTGCTGGGCGAAGCATCGCGTGTGATTAGATCATGCCGCCTACGCCTACTAATCTAACTATAATTAACAGTGTGGCTGTTGCTAAGGTCATTGCTACTAGTCAAGTCGCTAGTTGCTAGTTGTCGGGAAATCTATGGCCCGACCATCCTGGCCAAGCTTATCTTAGCATGATTTCCCTTATCTGAAGCTACCAGCCTCGCATAAATTGGCCTCGCTTCAGCCATGTCATCTTAGACGATACATGGTCTCTTAAACCTCATTCTCAAGCGCTCTTCGGTGCAATTAGCTGGTCGTCACACAAGTCCCTTGGGGGCCCGGGGGCTGGTTGCTGCAACTAGTCGCTAGACTGTGGGATAATTGCGCCTTGGATGACTACTTGTTAAAGAAGTACTAAATGGATAAGATAATTAGCAGACCACCCTAACAATGCTTCTAACTTGGGCCGCCTAATTCCTCTGAGATGGCAGTTAGGGATGTATCTCATTGGATTTTAGAAAGTTACTAATTCTCTTAATCACTTAACTGAATCATGCTGGAAAGTTCCGCTCCCCTTGTTTGGCCATGTTACGATCCTAGCGGTTATATCACGTGCACTCCATATCTTTTTACCAATCACATACAGTCACCACGAGCTAAGACATTCCATAAGTAACCGCCAAGGGACAGTCACGACAGATCACAGAGAATCACCAGTAATCCTCATAATCACCAAGTAACCCAATAGTCATTACATAATTACTTCTAGTATATAGCCCACACTCATTAGCACCTTCCTAGATTCTAGCTTACTAGCTATTAATATAACTTCTTTACCTCAGTAAGCCTAAAATGCACTATTAACTATTAAGAGATATAACACTTCGCATCGCTCAGCATCACGCCCTACATTATCTGCAAACATAAACCTAGTACGGACTAGTTTACCTGTTTGGAAAACCAAACCGTCACAGGCCAGCTTCCTAAGACCTTGGCAACTATCCCGGGAAGCTCCGTTCAGTTACAAACTTGGCGTCCAGTCAACATGACGCAACGGAGAGTGCAATATGTAGCGAGGCTTTATGTGGAGATTGTCAGGGCCTACGCCACTTTTGACAAGACCTAACAGCTAACTGGCTATAATAAGGATTACAGTCTCTTCTAAGAAGAGTGGAGTGCTTTGTTAAAACCTAAACTATTTATACTTACAAGGACTAGAGGCCTCTTCTTTATATAATATATTATTTAATTTTAAAATCCTAGTCTTCAATCTAAATAAACTTAAGGAATAAAATACTATTTTTAATTAATTAATATATAAAGTTATATAATCTTAGTTTAAACTATAATTTTATTACTAACTTATTACTTTAATACTTATATATAAAGTTAAAAATATATATACTATATAATATAATTTAATATAATTTAAATTAATTAAATTATCTTTTATCTTTTAATTATATAAAATAATCTCTAGCTTTTAACTTCTTTTAATAGTAATTTAAATATTATAATTTTATATAAATTAAATATTAATAGTTAAATATTTATATAAGATTTAGCTCTAAGTATTATTTAATTATATTTATCTTATTATATTATTTTATATCTTTTAAGTAGGTTAAAGGAAGAAGATTAACCTAGCTGCTAAGAGCTCTAAAGTGTAACAGAGAGAAGCCTTATAATACATGTCTAGAGCAAAATTCGCGAGCTACCATAAGACGAGTTAAGAAAAATCTCATGTGACGCATCAGGCTGCTAAAAACAAATACCCTCCACATTGCGTCACTTATACCAATGCCAAACCAAGAAGGCCCAGGGCCTGTCGATATGGGCAACTTACTGCTCTCTTCCTCATCACTATGTAAAAGTCTAGGTATCCCCTGTAATAGTTTCACTATTAAGTCCTTTACCTTTGCCAGCTAATCCTGTATATAATTAATTATTTCTTTATAGTCTAGATACTTAATATCTACTTAGAAGTTTTGTATATATAAAAGACGCTTAGCAGTAGCTAATTTAACTGATATAGGGTTATTGTAACTTCTTACCCGGTCCCAGCATTCAATCTCTCGGTTCCATTTATCCTCGTCCTCCTTAAAAGAGACTGCTTTCGACAGCTTAAATAACCTTTTTTTAAAAGGACACTGAGGAAGGTTAATAATAACTGGCGTATTTTATACATAAGAACTATAAGTTTACTTAATATAACTACACTTCCGGTTCTTCTATACACCTTGTAGGATGCATTTATACGGAGCCCTTTAATCGCTTACTTCCTTTCATACTGCGTTATCGCATCCTTGAAGTAATCTTGCGCCTCTTCGCACATTTGTCCCCGCTGATACTCCCATCCGCCCTCCTTAAAGAGGTCCTCTCCCAGGCCAATGGCGAATTGATCACTGCCTTTAGCCAGGCCATCATACATTTGGTCAATGAATTCAGCTAATGGCATGCCGATTTCACGCCCGTTGACTAGATCTGGCTGGTTCCTCTCGTCATATAGCTCTGTCTGTACCGCAGGCGGGAATACTTCCACAATGCGTAAAGAATAGCCAGACTGTCGGAGCTGATACCGAATACTCATGACAAAGGCATGGAGGGCAGCTTTAGAAGCATTATAATTTGGTGTCCGGATCATAGCTGGGATCAGCCCGAGAGTAGCATTGATATATATTATATTTCCATGAGGCTCATTCTTGAGATGAGGTAAGAATGACGTTGTTAGATAAACAGCGGAAGTATAGTTCGTCGTAAGCTCATCCCCGAGAAGTGAGAGGTTTATTGTCTCGGGCCGTGAGAAGTTGAAGCCACGTTGGACACCCGAGCTGATTATAACACAGTCAAGATCTGGATTAGACTGGATGATATTATCAGCAAAGGCTTTAATGCCGGTCAGATTCGTTATATCAAAGGCGACGGCACTGGAGACGTCTGAGCCGTGTGCCTTCACGAAAGCGTGCAGACGATCCCGTCGGCGACCCACTACTATAACTTTCGTGCCGTTCGTAACAAGCTTAGATGCAAGAGACGCCCCGATACCCGAGGTAGCGCCGATAATGAGTGCTTTCTTATAGAGAGGAGCCATGGTAGTTTAAAGGAGATACTGAGATTATAGAGGGTGCTGGGAAGAAATTGGCCTGGTGAAGTGGTTTTTAAATGATAGATAGGTTTGTAATCTGCAACTGCACATTCTCTTCACCATATTTATCAATACTCTAGAAGCTCGACTTATAGCTGAGTATATCGGCTCCTGTAAATGATAAGTTGGCGGTGGTAAGAACTGTCTTATGTGCAGGACGTACGGCCAGAGAATGGCACTCTTAGTTGATATTTAACTTGCTGGGCAGCTGCCAGCGTCTCTCATTCAGGCGCTAGTGCCTCAATCGCTGGGGCGGGGTATGGCTTGGAGGGCTTTGCCAACTAAATGGTTAAACTTTCCATTTGCGTAGCAGGAGGCTCTAATAAACCCCGCTAAAATCGAATGGGAGGGAGCCTCTAACTATATCTTAAACTTATCATTAGGGACACAGTTAGATTAATTGTCTAATAAATGCGGGGTCTATACCCTGAAAGCCACCTTATTATTATGACGTTACTTAAATGCTATTGTAGTGTGATAAGGTTGAGGGGTTAAAAGTAGCTTCAGCCTGTCTGCCTCGGTAGCCCGGACGATGCTCCATAGTTGGTCGTTTTGCCGTGCAAGCTTGGTCGCAATATCCCGTGACTGATCCTTATCCCGCAGCGCCTAATTCACGCCATAGACTTGCTGGATTTTGTCCCTCTTCTATTGCAATTTCTTGACCTAATTGCTGCCCTCTTTAAAGACCTTGTCGCTAGGCCCTCTCGGTCCTAGGATCTCAAGGTCTTGGATGCTATAGCGCTCTACTTTAGTCTGTATCTGGTATTTTAGGCCGAGGATACTAGCGATAAGAATGTTAGTGGCTCTATAGACAAATACCAGCTCCCCAGAGTAAACGGAAAGTACTCGCCCCACCACTCGAAACAGACCATCTCGACGTGCCAGTCAGCGGCAAGGAAGCAGAGACCATTATCAGAGGCAAAGATAGAGCAGATGAGATTATAACCGTCCACAGCACTGACACAGTCGGCTAGAAGGCTCCTGCCACCGAGGACGAGGCCAAATATTTTATTTAATCCGGTCAGTATTACGCCACTAATAGCTAATAACTATTTGCCATAATAATACCAAGGTATAATAATCCGCCTTTACATTAATACATATTATATTTATATCTAAGAGCTAATACAGAGTTAAAAGGAATAAGAGGGACTAAATAGACTATTTTTAAGGTAAAGATCAAGAGTCGCCATATTACAAAGACTGTTAGACTTGATAGCTTAAGTATTAATACTAATTAGCCGCTTTTAAGAAGGAGGATCTAAAAGAATATAAAAGCCTATAAAGGAGGAAATACCTAAGTAAATAAGGTATTAAGATATATAAATATTATAAGTAATTATTAGTACTTTATATCTTTTATTAAAATAAATATTTAAAAGTTATAAATACAATAAAGAGATTTTTAATTATGTTTAATAACTTAAATTCGTATTTAATTTTAGATATTTAAATATAATTATCATTGTTCTTAGGATAAAAAGGCTCCTGTTTCTAAATAGCTAGGGGGCGATTTAGGTTTCTTATAATAATAAGGATGAAATGCCAGGTCTGAGATCTAAGTTCTGTATAGTGAATATAAGTTCTCGGCCACAGGCCTCAACTGCAAATAACACATCTGGGTCTGAGCTATATGAACTAGTTCATAGCTCAATCACATATTGCACACCCAGCTGAGTTAAAGTTATTTAGGCTTATATGGCAAACGATGTTCTCATTTGCCCCTTCTTTGCAACGCTTATATGTATGTGAGCAGCCAAGGCCGTGGACTTCGATGAAGGCGAGAACAATTAGAAATGTCCTTTGCCAGAGCCTTACTACCCCGGTAGAGAACCCAAAACTTTCATCTGGGAGTCATGTAACGAGTGGCGCGGACAGGTGTGGTTGTTGATCCGTATTTCGTACCACCAGATTACTTTGAGTTTCGAAGTGCAGAAACCAGCGTCAGACACAGGTCAGAGGAGTGTGTGGTAATGGGCTGCTTCAGTGAGCGTTTTTCTTCATGTGATAATAGTTGGATATAAAGTCATCGTGCTCTGGTGAAATATCCACAGGACATCGATTCGGAAGTAATTGAGAGCCATCACTGTGCCCCAGAACCTTTTCCCGAAATGTTGTTCAAACTCGTCCTTCCTTTCTTTCTTTGCCTCTCTTGGGGCTCTGCCAGCCCTCTAGCAGTCGAGCGAAGAGGTAAGGAAAAATTGAAATACATAACTTTGTAAACTGACTGAGATTAGATGTTGACCCAGATATGTTGTCAATGTTTCACCTGATGAAGCAGTATGCCGATGCCGCATACTGCCAGGAGAATAATAACTCGCCTGGAGACAAGGTTTCTTGTCACTTTAACAACTGCCCGTTGGTGCAAGCAGCGAACACAACCACCTTGGCCGAATTTGAAAAGTGAGCTTACACCAGAGATTTGTCACAATAAAGGCCGTCTCACATGTTGAGTTGTGATCCTAGCCAGTCCTTTGCTTTCATCCCTCCCATTCCCCCAACCACGATAATCAAAATCTTCTTCAAATGGCTACAGCATTCCATTGAGATCTCCATTCTGACAAATTATTGGTAGTTCACTTCTTACCGACGTGACGGGATTCGTGGCTGTTGACTACACCAACCTCCTCACGATTGTGTCTTTTCGAGGTTCAGCATCGGTTTCAAGTTGGCTTACCGATATTTTCTTTAACCGCATACCAGTGGATATATGCAGCGGGTGCACAGCACACTGGGGCTTCTGGACGTCTTGGGTTGCCGCTCGCGGCCCAGTTCTCCAAGCTATAAGAACCGCTGCGGCAATAAATCCTGGATTCCGCATCGTCGTCACGGGCCACAGCTTGGGTGGAGCTATCGCCAGTCTCGCCGCAGCAGAGCTGAGGAATAACGGGTACAGCACAGACTTGGTATTTCTACCTACGGATATCCCACTAGCGGTTTGGGTTTGCTCATATCTTCATAGTACACGTTCGGCGCTCCGCGTTTTGGTGACGATGCCCTCAGCACGTATATCACTAATCAAGCTGGTGGTAATTATCGCGTTACGCATTACAATGACCCAGTCCCCCGTGTGCCACCTATGTTTGTTGGCTATGCCCACATTAGCCCAGAATACTACATCTCGACACCTGGTCTCGCGCCTGTTACCACTGCTGATATCCGGGTATGTACAGGCATTAGAAATCCGGATTGCAACGGGGCATGGATAATAGTGGACATCCTAGCGCATATCGAGTATTTTGACATCATGGGGCTTTGTTACCCACTTTTGGACATCTAAAAGGCCGCCAGGCTCTGCTTCGCCTCTATGGCCAGTTGAGTGGCATTTTATACACTTTACTTACTTTGAGTATCAAGACTTATCCAGCAACGTTGGAATTGGCAATTTGATAGCCCTGCGGGTATTCTCTTTAATACTCATCTGCCACCAGTTCAAGTGTGCTCTTTGTATCAAGAAATCTCACGTTACAACGCATCTACATGACAAGCACGATATCACAGAGGACGCCGGAAGGGGTCCAATACAGTTCCTCCAGACAACCTCTGCAACCCTGTATCTATCCCTACTAAAATGCTGTGGTGCATTAGCCTCTGTCACATGTTACTGCCTGAACCACGATTCGAGTGGGCTTCGTTATATAAAGATCGGGCCATCATGTGCATTTCCCTGGACCGGGCAATAATCCCGTAAATTAAGCGCAATAACTAGACTAACCAATATTGACGCTACCTCCTAGAGTGTGATAGTTTGCTTTGTTGCAAATCACCCACGTTTCTCTACCCCAGTATCAGGTGGGAAGCCCCCCAATGTTTCTACGAAGAGCACACGCCTGCATTTGTCTCTGGTACGACCCTCTCACATCTACTACCAGAGGTGACAGAATTTCGAGTGCCATACTGTTGCGAATCCAAGACTGGCAACATGTGGTCTACGGTATGAGGGCAATGGAGAGGGACAGACCAAAATATAGGGCAAATGGTTTGGACATGTTGTTATATATCTCTGATTCTCTATCTGCTAATAAATTCTTTTAAACAATTTGAGGTTTTGGATGATTGAAGGCATCTTGGAGTCTAATATCCATTTCATGGTTCGAGGTAAGGCGTGTGATAAGTGTCACCTCTTAGCCAGATTCGACTCTAAATAACACATCTCAAAAGTACACTTTAGGCAGTATATCTATTTAACGGTCTAATGGGTGTAATAGAAAATAATTTTCAATTATTAGCCATAAGAAAATCTACTATCTCTAACCAACCCAACCCTTAAGGAAGTCGTCATCCCAGAGTTAGGTTCGATAAAAACCGTATTAGACTACTTCCGTTATAGAACAACCTATATCTGAAATTTGCCTTCTCCCGGGGCTTTCTCACCACTGATCTTATTATCCACTATAACAGAGGAGACGCTGGCTAATTTAAGATTCTTGATTCAATATAGCAACGTTGCAAAGGCAACCAGGCCCTATGTTGCAACTTACAAACATATGATAGCCAAGTAACCATGGTTGTACTTAGAGGCGTCGTTTTTGCGGAAAGGCTGCTGCCATGCCAAGCCACCGAGGTTTGCACTTATGACGATGAGTACTTGGTCGACAGAAGTGCTTTCGTATCTTTCAAGGAGGTTGCCGTCCCTGCCATGAAGAGCACGAAGACGACGTATTTGGCCCATTTGTCAGTGATGACGACAAGCATGTACTGAACACTTGTAAGTAGTAGACCGTAGCAGGTACATACAAAACAGGCTGGGCCTCGAAGTTTGACCTTTCAATTACTAAGCGACGCAAGCAAGAATAACAAGTACTGTACTCAACGCAACCCTCGCTCCAAACATACCGATGCTATACCCTTGTTACGACTTAGTGCACCGTAGTTTCCTATAAGGAGCTATACGAACCACTGCAATTGCTACAGTGGCGATTATAGCCTAGTCTTTTGCCCTGTGGCACGATGGTTAGGCGCGACACCTACAACCCAACACAAAACATGTACTCTCTACAATATACAGCAAGACCGGGATGCCCCTGACATCCAAAATATTTCCCTAATCACAGAGCACATAGGCCTACTACTTAAGAATAACACAGAACTGGTCCAGTGGGAGTGTCCACAATCTTCAACGATACGGAGTTTGCGGGCTGATCAAGGGACACGGACTTCTGGCGGAGATGACTCTTGGAGGTTTAAAACAACAATTTGGATTCCTATAATAGACCTCTTAGAAATGGCCATCAAGACTCTCCTATCTTAGGGAACAAAAAAGTGCAAGCATACCAGTTCTTCACCGTAATACAAGAAATAGGTTTAGTAGACTCAACACATATAAGGCTAAGGAGAAAGAACGGACTATGACTATCACCAGAATACAGGGCCTACTTCATGTAATCAACAGCCGACCCAACTCCATTGTTCAACTACCTAAATCCAAGAATGGGGAGCGTCTCCAACCATTTCATAGACCCGAGAGCGCCTAGGGTCTCCGTGTATACCATGGGCCTCAGTCTGAACAGAGTCTCCACTCATTTCATATGGTACAGCCTGCGGTATAAACTGCGGTATCCCTTGGGATGTCGTACTTTGAGCACCCGGCGAGCCTGGTTGATTCATCCAACCTTGCGGTGAGGCAGAATTGCCGGCCGAGCTTGGAGAGGTCATCATGGAACTTCTCCATCCGGACTGCACGGAGGAATTTGGGCCCGGCTTTCCGACGATCAGGTTAAATGACGGTGTGCCAGTTAATTGCGTTTGTTCCATTGGAGAAACCTGCGATGGGGAACGCAGTCGCTCAGCAGAAGAAGTACCATTCTCCTTCGACCGTCGAACGAACCAGAAGATTGCGAGAAATACAAGCGACAGAGCTATAAAGCCTCCAATTGCGCTGCCGATAATGGCTCCGATATTGTTCCTGTTGGGGGGAGACGGAGGAGCAGGAGGGGAAGAAGGCTGAGAAGCATTAGAGGAGGATGACGACGTAGTAGAAGAAACAAATTCTGTTGATGCGATTTGCGAATCGGAGTTGGTGTAGGTTGCAGTGACTAAGCCTGCGTTTTTCTGATCCTTATAGGTAAAAGCTACGCTCGAAGCTCGTGTCTCGGGAGTTGGCACACATCTGTAGTCTTGAATCCCGTCTGGGTAGGCATAGGTTCGACAATAAGCAGCTGACTCTTCGGTGCTACAGTGCAGTTCCGGATATTAATATCACATGTTCATAGCGCTGTAGGGAAACTTGGCTTACCAGCGAAGATTGTGACCACCCACGCAGACATCGTTGCAAATATCTGTATTCAGTGCTTCCTCCCTCTCATAACAAGTAAGGTGATACTCCCACTTATTATAGTCCGTAAGGGGGCCGCATATTAATGCTATTGAACTCATCCACATACAAGGTTGATGGTTTTCGCACGTAATTGGGACACCTGGACGCCCCGACAACCAGCCGCACGTCTCATCCGGCGCTATGGTGACTGTCACCACGTCGTTTGACGAACTAGCTATCTGGCGTTTTGCAGCTTGTCGGGGCAGAGGCATCTCCACCATCTTGGTTTGTTCAGGTGGTCGATCATGGCTCGAGGCATGAAACTGTTGCGTAGGCTCCGAAATGGCTCGTCCCTGTGAACCCTGTATAGCCAACACGATGAGGACTATGGCAAAACCCAGTAGGTTACTCATGGCGACGGTATCATTGGAGAGATCTTGGAAACAAACTGTCGGTAGTCATATTCGCAAAACGTAGACACATAGTTTTGCTTTGCACGTTCTCGGTCTCGGACCTCAACAACGGCGGCATATACGCGCTCACAGGCGGCCCCGATCGATACCAGAATTAAAGCACCTTACATAAACAGTGTGCATAACACAACCAAGCCTTTCCGGGACGCTGAGAGGGTGGAGGTCTAGAATTAGTGTGGCCTGGTGCATAGCCACCAAAGAAACTCAGCCTAAGATAGGCTTGTTGATATGAGACATGAAGGTGGGGGAGGTGTCATAATGATGCAGCCACTAGACCACGTTTTGGTTAGGGCTATACAGGAATAAAGACACCGTAAGCCACTAAGAAATTAGGCCAACAACTGCAGGACGGTGCGAATAAGTTGATGAATGGAATTGCGAAATGAAGTAGTTAGGAGGCTTCTATTACGCGTCATTGTAACATAGTCGTTGTGTGATAGGTCTAGCTGCACGGTATCGTCAAAACAACATCTTTGAGGAATCATAAGCAACGTCAAAAAGCCTCAAACGATGGTTCAGGTATACCATACTTCCCCTTCACATGTCAAGCTCTAGCATCATCATCTATAGCTTTCGTTTCTACAGTTCCAGAGACACACTTTCTACGGCTCTCCACAGGTGACATTTTCCTGCCCCATAAGCTGGCCATTTCTACGATCACGACCTTGGCTTATGCATTGCCAGTGACTTACTCACTACTAGATGTGACAACCCCTCTCCTACAGGATTCTCACATCCTTTTCCGTTATGTATCAGATCAAGGGCGGATATTATGCTAGCCTTGCTATTATCATTGTAAAATAATTTAGATGTACTTATTTTGTTTCCTTTACTAGATGCGTTCCAGACCTCAGTGGTTATTTTACTAGATAAGTCAGTCTCTAAGTGATACCACACCGTTTAATAGGCCTGTGGCCTCATTCCCAAAGAAACTGGATTCAAGGGCAGGCCAGCTTTATAGGTGATGTGTCATCGCACAATACAATCGCATTCTGATTCGCTGGCCTGCATTGATTTGACGAAGTGCTCCTGTAACCGACGAATACATGATGGTGTGATAAATCATCGTTGCAACCACCGCATCGCCCTCCTCCTTCAATAGAGGTGCGTGTGGTTTGCGACCTGACCATGGCAACTACACTGACCGATAAGGTTACCAACAATCAACTTTGAACTGGGTAACGTATTTCACTCGTCATGTGGTGATTTGAGTATCCCCGTTCTAATTATGAACGTCGTCAAAAGTATCCGTTTGAACACGGCGATCTAGATGACAGCCTAGAGCCCTCATCGATAAAGATTGCATTAGACAAAAGAAAGTAAAAGGCGTACGCCACGAGGAGAATCATTCCGCCAATGATCGCTCTATTCGACCCTGTGACGAGGGAGACAAGCTGGATTTCGCCTATCCGATGAACCCATCTAAAAAAGGTGAAAGCCACTGAACCCACGGAATCCAGAGAAAACTGGAGCCGAGGAGAGCTGAAACTTACCATGGCTTCTCGCAATGCCCATGGCACCTCTTCTAACAACTCAACCTTTCATTGATCCCAACTCCGACAAATCGGATACGGCGGATATACCTAAATTTCAGATTCGACACTCGAGACGGACTGCGCCGCTACCACTGCCATCTTTCAGCCCTGAGACTTAAACTTCTGTAATTGCCGTCTCAAAGCGGGGGTACAAAGAACATACGAAAAGTGCCATGATTAGACACAATATGGCCTAGACGTTTTATTATAAATCATAAGCGTAGTACTTTCTTGAGGCATCCTCAATCATTCAACCAGTTGGTATCTGCGTCTACGGGAGACAAAATTTCATACTATGCATCTGCTAAAAGGTCTAATCATCGGGCTTCTATTTGAACAAGCCCAAGCTCAGGCAGCCACAAATCCGGCATCTGAACCTGTTGCGACAGTTCTACCCTCTGATTCTATATTATTAGAACCTATTCCTCCAGTTTCATCATCATCAGAATTTGTACCAGCCGAGTCTACAACCTCTGAACCTGCTCCGGCAATCTCACCCGCTAGTACTACACTATCTGAACCTTCATTGACTGGATCTACTACAACTGAAGTTACGCCAATAGAATCTTCTACAGCTGCATCTATACCTTCTGATGTTACACCACCTGAGTCTACTCAACCAGAAGCTACAACATCTGAGCCTATTCTGACGGCTTCGTCCTCTGAAACTACACTATCTGAACCTTCATTAACTGGATCCACTTCAACTGAAGTTACGCCAATAGAATCTACTACAGCTGCATCTGTACCTTCCGATGTTACACCACCTGAGTCTACTCAACCAGAAACTACACTATCTGAACCTTCATTAACTGGATCTACTGCAACTGAAGTTACGCCAATAGAATCTACTACAGCTGCATCTGTACCTCCCGATGTTACACCACCTGAGTCTACTCAACCAGAAGCTACAACATCTGAACCTATTCTGACAGTTTCGTCCTCTGAAACTACACCATCTAAACCTTCATTAACTGGATCTACTGCAACTGAAGTTACGCCAATAGAATCTACTACAGCTGCATCTATACCTTCCGATGTTACACCACCTGAGTCTACTCAACCAGAAGCTACAACATCTGAACCTATTCTGAAAGTTTCGTCCTCTGAAACTACACCATCTGAATCTTCACCAACAGAATCTACTAAACCGACGCCACTTCAATCTACTCAAACACAATCTATACAATCAGAATCTTCACCACCTGAGTCTACTCAACCAGAAGCTACAACATCTGAACCTATTCTGACAGTTTCGTCCTCTGAAACTACACCATCTGAATCTTCACCAACAGAATCTACTGAACCGACGCCACTTCAATCTACTCAAACACAATCTATACAATCAGAATCTTCACCACCTGAGTCTACTCAACCAGAAGCTACAACATCTGAACCTCTTCTGACAGTTTCGTCCTTTAATACTATCCTACCTAAATCTTCACCAACAGAATTTACAGAACCGACGCTACTTCAATCTACTCAAACACAATCTATACAATCGGAATCTTCATCACCTGAATCTAGTCCATCTCAAACCGCTCCTCTAGTCCCACCTTCTGAAGCTCCATCTTCTGAGTTTATATCCTCTGGCACTACACTACCTGAATCTTCAAGAGGCTCTACTCCAACGGAACCTACACTGCCTGAGTCGACTCAAACAGAATCTATACTATCACAGTCTACGCCAACAGGATCTACACCATTTGAATCTACACAATCTCAACCTGCTCCTCTTCTCCCATCCTCTCAGTCTATACCCTCTAAATTTACATCATCCGAGACTCCAACCCTAGAGACACAAAAGGAGCCCCCCCAGATCACTGAAAGCCAAACTAGTCCTCTTGGAAGTCTCCAGGAGCCGACTAGGGCAGCCAGTGAGGCCATCAGTCCCCCCGATAAAGCGAGACCTGGCACCTCAGGATTTAGGACTGCTTCTAGCCCTGCTTCTAGCCCTACGGGCCAGTCACTAGAATTAGACCTCCAAGGCTCTATACTCGGTCCAAACGCAAGGTTTATCTTAATTGACGGTGAGACAGCAATGCAGGTCCACCTACTAAGTGCTTTGTATTCGCTATAGACTGACACCTGTACTAGTCTGCTAACAGCCCCACCCTTCGGCAGGGCATCCTTCAGTCTCAATATAAACAGACCGTCAAGTATCGCGCCGGGGGAACTCATTAACCTCTTGGCGTCAATCAGGGTTGAATTTAATGGCGCCCCCAAACCACATGCCAGGTCTCTCTTCCGGCGCGAAATGACAGGCTCTCGTCTACAAATGATTCTGGATGAGAAGTCAATCTACGATAAAGAACTTGAGACTACTGGTGGTAAATTCCAAGAGGTGAAGAGTGAAAAGACTACGATTTCTAGCCATCCCAACATCGAGATGGTCCAGAATTCTGGGAGTAAACCTGTGGCTCTTACAGTCCGTGGCCTCTCGCTTGTAAAGGCAGAGAGATCAGCCATCTCAGTGAAAGAGCCAACCATCCCAGCAGAGGAACCAACCATTCCAGCAAAGGAGCCAACTATTCCAGCACAAGAATCAACCGTCCCGGCAGAGAAGCCAACCATCCCAACAGAAGAACCAACCATTCCAGCAAAGGAGCCAACTATTCCAGCACAGGAATCAACCGTCCCGGCAGAGAAGCAAACCATCCCAACAGAGGAACCAACCATTCCGGCGAAGGTAACCCAGACAGAGTCTGCCCAACAAACCACACGCTCTAGTGGGAGTAGTAAAACTGGTGGGATCATGGAGTCTGGGAGTCACGTTTCTATGTCGAATTTGGAGTCTGAAAGTGTTACTGGCACTGGCACAAGCCCTATTCTGTCAACTACGTCCGGACCTGTTGAGATTGTGCCAAATAAGGGAGGACATGATTTTAAAATAAATACAGCGGCAGTGTATATAATACCTCTTATAGTTTTAATTATAGTAGTTTAGTAGCTAAAAGGAATACACTATTACCTTATTATAATCCTTATCATAATTAACAGGAGATATTAACCAAGTGGAATAGCTTAAGTGTTGGGGTCATTGCATCCCAGGGTCAGGCTGCCTAAAGTAAGGATGTTCGGGAGATATCTGACGAGGGAAAGGCAATTATTGGTAGCTTTTTTATTGGAAAGGCGCCTAATGCCATTGGCGACCGCCTGTGTCATAGCCCTGTGAATATCCCGGCGGTAAAGGCTCAAGTAGTACAACCTAAAGAATGGAGTTGTCCTCTATTGCTTGCCCGCCTAGAGAACATGGCTGAAGGGGCTCTAAATAACTAACTCCTTAAAACACACTTCAGGCAGCATGTCAACTACCTACACAATATCCCAAGATAAGCTTTTTAGCTTATCATCTGATCAAATCTCACGCAGACACACCCCCACTCGGGCCACACCCTTGTCAATCTTAAAGGGAGGAGTCGATAAGCAAGGCACGGGAGATGTGGATAGGAATGTGTGTTTGTATTGACTGTGACTAGAAAAGAGTAGTTGCATTAGGCATCTTGAAAAGGAGATACCTAGAACCTAGAATGCGAGCAGAAATACCCAGCTCTACTATTCTTCCAGCGTCTGCTATCCTCGCAGAGACTAAACCTGTTCCAATTGGTGTATATACGTGTTTTTGAGAGTATAGGAAAGATACCATCAGAAATAATGGTTGTATTCAAGACCAGGCGGCCCTACATTGCCGACGTTACCATTGTCCCAATGGGTGCTGAGTTTTCTCTCTTTCCTGTATGCGTCCGCGCCCTTCATCGGACCAGGCTTCTATTGAAGATCCTTGGAGCCTGATTCTCAACCAGTCATTCGTCTTGTTTGTCCGCTCGATTTCTACACTACATAGATAGCCACGACTGGGACAAGACCTCGCCCATGCCCAAACTGGGTGGCAAGAGGTTCCTCAAGAACGACTTGAACCTGGCTATCCTCCAAACTTCGTCACACCGTCTGCAGGACCATCGCTGCCCACACTATTTACTTCTACGGGGATCCCGCGGTCAAGATTCAAGACACATCAGCTGTCACTCCGCTCTCGCTTGCCCCGACTGTCTCAAAGATCAACGACGACGGAACAGACACAAGGCTGACGACAGAGTAGTATTATATACCCTGAAGACCACTGGCATTGTGCTTTTCCAATCCAAGCAGTCCAGTCCGGCATGAAGCAACAACTCAATTGCTTCGAAGTATGCCCAGAAACTAAGCAGGCTGTCGTCAAAGAGCGCTTTATCGGTCTGGGCGATTAAACTGCCATCCTTGTCGTTCTCACGACACCCAACGCCGTCAAGCAATAACATCTACGCCCAGTTGCAAGGAATATTTATTCACTACATTTATTGATGTGGAAGCTTTCCATAGACAACGACAGTAAACCAGAAATGAAAGCCCGATCTGCCAAATTTCTAAGCTTATGTCCATATCTGCATTGTTGTTTGGTCGGGTAAGCAGTCTTTGTGGAAACAGTTTGATCAGGCTGACATCTATTTCTATTTTTGCATAAGCTTTTATTACAAACTTATATCTGACAGGACACAACAGCAGCTGATATACTCACGATCACTGGATCGATGTGGTATTTTTTGTGTTGTAGTAAAATGCGGTCCAGTTAATCAAGAGCATTATCGTTCTATGGCCTATGATGCCTCATGTGCCTTAAGGAAAGCTATAATTCAACGTTAACACCCATGAAGCCGCTTGATCGAATAAACAATAACGATGTAGTGACATGGAAAGTTACCCTGAACTTGTTTACGACGATCGTGAATGACCACAACTAGCATTAGGCAGCAGGCTACTGCCTATGATATTGGAAGGCTGAACACAGGTACAAGAAGCCTCCCTTCGTCGCTTCCTTAGATAGAAAGGAGTAGCGAAAAATTCAATTTCTTCTTCCAACACCCCTGTTGCACATCTCTAAGCCCTGAGAAGGATATGAGATGCTGGTTGGTGTAGAAGTGTAAATATGGCGCATTGCTAGTCTACATTAATGAGTAGGGCGCGGAAGAAAGAACTTTTCGGAACTTCGTTCCTTAAGGCATAAGAACCTCAATTTTATAAAATGCACTCAGGATCCCTGCGCAATCCAACAAAACCAGATCAGTGATCCCAACAGTTACTCCCCTCTGCCGGGGTGTGCAAGCCACTGAAACCCAAGTCTGATTCATCAGCGCCACTCTCCCACCCGGGAGACTTGGACGGTGACGGAATCCAGAAATCATTTAGTTCGTCATTCAGCCCTGCAGTGCTGCCATCAGTCTCTGAAATAACTGATGACCTGTATAGTCCACCTACAGTTGGTTCACTTTCAGCCCTAGAGATATTATTCTGCAATAGGTCCTGCCCGTTGATATCTACCACGGTCTTTTCTTCAACACTATGATCGGGGCTGGCCGTGTGTGCACTATTGTCTTTGGTAGGTTGGTTTTCTCTTGGTATATTCCGGTGTTTACGCACCGCGTCCATGATATTGTGCATGTCCTGCGCTATTATAGTATGGTTGCTGCTGAGAATTTGGGTGGCATAACCCTCCGATCCCCATTTCGTAAGCAGATCGCGGACATTAAAGACCTCGGCCACACTTTGTGCGAGTTTGATCAGCTTTTCATCGTCGTCGGGCAGGCTGTTGTAACGCTAAAGGGCGATGGTAAGGAAAATCCACGAGTGGTGGAAGGCCTCATATACTTTGTATACCAGTTTCCGGACTAGTAAACTCTCTTAGCATGCGCCAGAACTTCTATTCTTGCTTGCGTCTTGGTAAATTGGTCGGAGTCCTTCATGTTGTCCCATTCCCTCCATGTCTTGTATCCGAACCCAGCTGTCGAGATAACACCACCGCCAATACACACGACGCGGGCTGCAGTTAGGGAGAGACCTCCTCCAGGAATGAAGCAGGATGCTACGGCAACGAAAAAGGACAATCCGGTCAATACAGCCCATTTGTTACGTTCATCCCTGTATTCAGCGGTTTCTTTCTCTGCCAACTTGTACAAACTGACCTGTCTGCTCAATGCTGCTCTTCAACGAGTTGACCGCTATATTGATGCTGTCAAGGGACATTTCGCCTTGTTGTTCGCACTGGCCCGAACACTTAGTCAGTTCTCGCACCGATGGTAAAATGAGCTTTGTCTTTACCCAATAAAGTGTCCAGGGATGATACCAGTTCCTCGGTGTTTTGTCGAGGAATTGACTTGCATAATTCATTGCTCTATGCAACTCGCCCTTGTCGAGTTCGGCTAGCCGCAAAAGCCCCTTTGTGAAAACTTGTCAGTGGCGCGAGGCAACAAGGTACTTGTAATGGGACAGAAGGTACAACCTCCTCGAGTAACATGGCAGTTACATTCCCTCCTCTTAGAATGTCAAGGACCATATCGATCCTTCTCGTTGTATCCTGTAGCTCCACAGCCTGTGCATGAGGGCGTTTGACGCATGCCGTGGCATGGTCGTCGGTAGAGGCGATCGTTCTGGGTGGGATAAGCTCCAAGAATCTGCCTAGTCCTTGCACGCATTCTGCGACGGTCACTACAGCTTTCATCCTGGTTTGGTTAGCAAACTACCTATAAATGTAGAGCGATGTTGCAAGATCGTACGGGCCCATAAACCATCTAACTGGATCTCGTGTGAAGAAATTGTTCCCGAGAGTTTGTGGGTCCTTAAAAGTTAGGCTCTCCGTGAGGCTTTTGCCCATGCTGATGATGAACGAACGAACAAAAGCCTGATCGACGTCGTTCTCTGTGCCAATCACGGGCTTGAAGAACACCTCCTGGCCGTTGCGAATGGATTCCAGGGACGTATTGCCGCCAACACGAAAGAGATTGTCACAAAAGGTATCGATAATTTTGCAAACCTCGGGGTCGCCGTCTTGGAAACGTCGACGGAACGTAATCTGCAGGGCATTGTTGAGAAAGAGATTTGACGACTACAAAATTGGTGACTAATCATTGCATCAACTCTCTTCTCTACGTTCGCATGGCTAATTCGTAAATCTATGGATACGAAATCTTTCCGGGCAGTGGCTTCAACACTTTCTCGTTCGCTTGCAGGATCTTGATTTCGTCATTGACGTCGTCGAGGAGACGCGGATGGAGCACCAAGATGCGGAGTTCGAACGATTGCATCTTTGCTGCCTGGCTCAGACGCCGACTCGTCAACCCACTCACTGACTTAGAGAAGGAGAAACGGGATTACGACGTCTTGTATGCGGATTCAAGCACGTTGTGGGCGTAGATAGGATGCAAATTAGGTAGGAAAGGACGCGGTCAGACGTGTAGGATTCGAGGGGGAAGATCAACAGGCATGAGCGGGGTAGAACATGTAGTAAATTTATTTATATATATATAAAAATAAAAGTAAAAAGTAAATAAATTACACTTTACCCCTATATATCTATTTTAAGATAGAATATTAACTTAAGAATTCCTAATATCCTTAATATTATATCCCTAAACTACATTTCCCTCTCTTCTTACTTAAGTTAAGAACCAGAAGTCCTTAAACCTTAAGATGGATGTAATTAAACTTGCTCTTATGGACCTTGCGCGTCCCATAAGCCCTGTAATTGTTCTAGTTATTCTCCTCAATAGTAACCATATCCTTATTAATAGTAGAAACCCAAGCAACATGTCCGGATTTCCCAGCATTCGTCTGAGCAATACAGCCCGGCACAGGCTTATTATCAACTCTCACACCACTCGCCCTAGCGGCCTCATCCCACTCATTCCCATTGCCCCACGCCTTTCCCTTGTACTTGTTGTGGACCTTAGGGAGAAAGGAAATAAATAAATTAATAAGGGAAATATAAGTAAAGCTATTTATACCTATTTATCTTATATTAAGATTAAATATATCTTATTATATTATAAAGCTATATTATTAAAAGCTTTTTTAATTTTTTTTATTTACTTTATTTTAATTTTAATATTATAATTAAAATATATTATACTTATAATACTATAACTAAGTAATTAAAAAAGGTAAAAAGGTTATAATAATAAAAAGAGGTTATTTATAAAAATATAATATATTTATATAAATAGCCTTTTTAATATATAATTTAAAGGTAAAGAGTAATAATAAAAAAAGGATTATATAAATTAATATCTTTTAATACTTCTTAACTATAAGCTAAGTATAAACTACTAGTTAAGTTTAATTAAGATATAGTCTTTATTATAAGATAGAGAATTAAATAATTAGTTTAATAGTATTAAATATAAAGGAAAAAGAATAAGAATTAATTTTAAAGAAGCCTCTTAAAAAGCATAAGGAAAGTCTTTAGTCCTAAAGGGATATTACCCTTTTATACCTTATTATTATAAATATCTATTTAGCCCTACTAACAAGCTTAGACCTCTTACCCTGGAATACTTGCTATAATTATTATATTACTAATAAGCCTGCAGTTAGTTATCTCTTAAAAAAGAAGCTTAAGACTTATTAGCCTATTAATTTAATATTATCTTTACTTCTCTTAGTAAAGTATTACTTTCTAATAGCCTTTAATATAATAAGAGATATTAGTAATTATTATTATAATATTTTAAGCTCCTTAATACTTAAGGGATTAAAATTAATATAGAAAATTATTAATAAGGCTATTATACTTAAAGATACTATTAAGAATTATATTAAAGATTACTATATATATATTAAGAAGTAATATTATTAAAGAAAATATAAAAAATAAATAAGTTTAATAAGAGATTATATTTATAATATATACTTATAAAAGCTATAAGATTAAGATATTAAGTTTATTAAAGTAAAAGATAAGGCATAGTAAAGATTATAGCTTTAAAATTTTTAATTATTTATAATATACTAAATAAAGGAAATAAAGACTAAGTAATAAGAAAATAAGGATATTATTATTAATAGTATTATAAAAAAGATATAGTTTAAATAATAGCTTAAATATACTAGAAAGGATATAGAACATGCCTCTTATAACTCCCTAAGAGCCGAGATAACTTTTTAACTTAAAAAAAAGGAGGATTTCTTTATAATCAATACCTAGCTTACCCTGGAAGTCTGTGAGGCTAGTTGCGAGACCAGCTTTACAGTAAAACCCCTCTTAGCAGTAGATTTATTAGGGCTTCTCTATAGCGATAATTCCGTCGATTTTACTCTCACACAACCGCCGGAAGATGCTGCTGAAGATGAAGATATCGATGTATCTGATAAAGAGGATCTCGCGATGCCCTCATTGCCGCCCTGCCTACCTGACGACCAGTCGCCCTTTCTATCAGCACCGTTAACGCCATGCCCGCTTCAACACCACGCCCGCTTCAACACCACGCCCAATTTCGCGATGCCCTCATAAATCTCATTAAAGAAGAAAGAGCTGCTACAGAAGCCAGTCACAGAATTCAGAAAGAACAGGAAACTCCCTAATTTATATAATAAGGAGTTCTCAATCATGCAGTTGGCTTGCCGCCGCTGTAGTCACAACCCTTAGTCAGATATAGTTAATAGTAAATATATTATCACAAGAAGCTTCAAATTTATAATTCCAGCGAGTTTCCCATTTTCGACGCCGTTGAAGGTGGTGAAATATCGAAAATACCGCAACACGCACCAAACATCGGGCCCCCGCGTTGGCTCACACTTTTGTGCCCAACTAAGCTTGCTTTGGCACCCCCCGGCAGCTCGAGCCAACAGGTAGTATTTAAATTAGCGGAAAGTTTTTTCACATTACCAGACGCTAAATAAGCACTGCCACTAGCCAAGATATCTTTCAAAGAGGGGCAATACTTTGTGACAGTTATATTCCAGACAGGTAAACTAGTTTGTACTAGATGTCGTGTTGCAGATGGCATAAGGCGTAATATTAAGTAGAGTAAAGTGTTACATCTCTAAGTACTAGATTTAATGTGTATTAGGCTTAAAAACGGAGTATAGTATAATATAAAGCTAAAGATTGCTAATACATATAACTTTAATTTAATATTGAAATGAGGGTCTGTATAATTGGATAAGCAGACCTCCTATAGTGGATCTGCCCCAACAGCTTAAATAGTTTATCTGCGCCTCTCCTTTGTACTGAAAATCAAGGCTCTTTAAATTTCTGTGCCCCAATTGCTGTGCATAACATTCTACACCATCAATATCAACACCAATGCCGATAATAGCCTGCCATGAAACTGCTCACACTACCTCCCGAAGTGATAGTACTCATCACTTCCTATATGCTGTGCGAAAACAGCGCACAAAACGAGAAAGACCTCGCTAGGCTTGCCAATACCTGCCATCAACTTCATAGAGTGGTTAATCCTATTCTCTACCGTCATAACCGCAGCTTCTCAGGAAGCTCAGCCTTGCTATGGGCTGTTGAAAGGGACATTCCAGAGGTCGTAGCTAATGCCTGCGATGCAGGCACCGACCTTGAACGTTGCTATGGGATGCCGCTGTTACGCTGTGCCGCAGGCAAGGGACATGTACGTGTCATTCGGGAATTGTTACAACGATGCAGACTCCGTTTCTTTGACACTAAAACTGCGGTTACTGTTGCACTCGAGAACGATCTCGCAGAAGTGATACAGGTACTTGTCGACAATGGCCTAGACCCTTCAAAACCAATTGATAGCATGCTCAAGACATATTTGCACCAGGCTTCTGAGTTGGGTGCTGTCAAATCTGTCGCTGTCATGTTAAAGGCTGGCGCCAATGTCTCAGCTCGCCATCATATCGACGGAACGCCGTTGTACTTCGCTGCGATTAAAGGCAAGGTTGAGGTGATTAAGTTACTTATGGAACGTGGCGCAGACGCAGGCTGCCTTGGTGTCGAAGACTATTCGCCGCTTGCAGAAGCTGTACGAAGAAATCAGCCGCTCGCCATAGAAGCAATACTACAGAGCAGCAGAAATACAGGCATGACCAAGAGCAAAGTAATACCCGCATCTTTGTTCTATGCGGCTGCAGCATCTGGCTCGCCTACTCTAATAAAACTGCTTATTGAGCATGGTGCCAACCCGAACATTGCACCAGATGGGCGGTTCCCCCTCACAGTGGCTGCCGAGTGTGGTAACGTCGAGATGGTCAAGGTTCTGCTAGAGTGCGGAGTTGATATTGATGCTCAATATGAAGGGGACGACACCCCATTGCACATGGCTATGAAGGGCAATCACCCTGAAACAATCATGGTGCTCATCGAGGCTGGAGCAAACGTCTCCTTGGCTGATAGGAGCGGCCTTCAACCGTTACACATGGTGCCGCAGTGCGACAAATCTGCAGAGATCATCGATTCTCTATTGGCGAAGGGGGCTGACTTATCTGCTGTTAGTAATGACGGATTAACGATTCTCCAAAGCAGTGCAGAGGTCAGCAACTTCGATGTGGTCCGTCTTCTCCTTGAACGGGGCGCAAATCCCAAGCTATCCACTGATCGGACACTGCTGCTAGCATCCCATCATGGTCAAGAGTGGATCGTTGAGCATCTCCTAAACTGTGTTTGTGATTTGGAGATGACAGACAACGATGGATGCACTCCACTACTCGCCGCAGCACAGTTTGGCTCCCTCAAAGTGGTCCGTATGCTCCTTATAAAAGGTGCCAATATCAAGGCTACCAACAAATCGGGATGCGGGTCAGCCTTATTAGCGGCTATTGGCTCGCACGCCGATATCATATGTGAGCTTCTTGGTACCGGCAACGTTGATCTGGACCAGCAAGACTTGGACGGTCGAACAGCTCTCTTTTATGCCGTCATGCTTGGCCATCAATCTATTGTCGAAGCACTCCTCACACACCATTCCCCTCCTGCACTCAACACCAAAGATAGGTATGGGGCGACACCATTCATCATGGCCGCACGAAATGGTCATCTGGCTCTCATAGAACATCTTCTTCCATTTGTCAACCAGTGGGACGTACTGCATGATAGAGATAATTGGGGCCAAGATGCTCTGTACTGGGCTGCGGTGTGCAAGAACCCGCAAGTCAAGAATCGCCTCGAATCTTATGCTCGAGATTTGGGCATGGATGCGCGGTCTTATGTTAGCACGCCTATTCATCCCCATGCCCTATTTACAAGCCAGACTTGCTATTGCGACGTGTGTGGGAGATGTACAATACACGGCATGCGGGGGCGAGCCCAACAATGTCGTCACTGTGTCTGCGCTGCCGGAGGCCAGTTTCTCATTTGCTCGTCTTGCTCTAGAGCGGGCGCAAAGTGCAGGGACGCCAGTCATATATGGGACCTTTATGAATGCGGGAATGGGGATATGTCTGCGTATGGTTCGGACTCTGGGTCCGCCTCTGAGCCTGAGGAAGAGCCGTATGATAGTGATGGTGCCGATAGAGAGCAAAATTAAGCGTTTTCAAAATCTTAGCAGCTTGTTTACTTGTTTTTTCTATAATATGATATAGAGGTATTTTTAGTAGTAGGAGACTGAGGATAGTGTAAAGATTTCAGTTATAATTAAAATTGTTAAAATAACAACTTTTTTAGTTAATATTAACCTTTATAATATATAATAATTAAATTAACTATTAATATAGTTAATAAGCTTATAACCTAGATAAGTATATAACTTAATATACTGTATATATCTAGAAATACATACCCTATAGTATGTAAAGTTATAAATAAATAAATAAATATCTAATTAAAATATTTTATAATAGTATACTTAACTTTATTAAATAACACTTTTTAAAGATTTTTAGGTATTTTCCCACATATAGAAAATATTAAAATACAGTGTATTTTATAATATAAATAAAGTTTAAAGTATATAGCTACATAAGAGGTATTATTAAAGTTTAAGAAAAATACTATAACTTATAATAAGACTTATATATAAGCTATTAAGAATATAGCAATTTTAGACTTTATTTAAAATTTTAAATAATTCTTTAAAAACTAGGTTTAAAGTAAAAATATAACTAAGTTATATACTTATATAGGTTATAAGCTTATTAACTATATTATATTCTCATATATTATTTACTTTAACTCTTAATTACTTCTACTAATATTAATTAAATCTCTATTATCTTAATATCTATTTACAACAGTCTGTAGCTATAACCCTAATATGTATATAAACTTATAACCTCTATTAGCAAGCAGAGTAATAGGAGTACTAGTAAGCGGCGCTTTAGTTACTGCAAGCATTTATAAGCCTAATAAATTGGCTTGGTTTTATCTGGATTCCCATAAGTTTTAGAGAAAGCTACCATCAGGAGTTCGACTTCATCCACAGCGGGAATTACCATACCTACCCTGCTTAATTTACCTATGACCAAAAACTTGGCGAGTGGCAGAGCATTTGCTTTTATATTGGATTCTGGCTTTATAAGAGTTGGTTGCTTGTCTTCTAGATATTTTGACACCGTCGGGCTGTGCCTCCTTGTCCACAATACTTCAACCGATTCACTCTACGACCATGCCGATTGAAGAGTTCAGTTTAGAGTTTGAGTTGGACGAAGATCTGTCCACGCCGGTTGGAGCGACCAGCGAAGACACATGCCACCTCATATATGCGACGATGAAGCAGCCAGCTTTCGCGTTGTAAGCGAGATCAGTAGGCTTGTGAAGGGCAATTTCAAGGGTCAAGACGCCCTATAACATTTAGGTGACAGCAATGAGACTTGGTGGTGGGTGCAAAAGTCCAAGGTGCAGACTTTGCTTGATATCTGAAGGGCGCGACTAAAGATCCCCTCGACAATGATGAAACATTTATTTCCATCTGCGCGGGCGCTGCTGACAAGAAAAGCGGATCTGCAAGCTCGGATCTGGAGCCTGCCCCTAGAAATCCGCCTTGGACTTCGGCTGGGGTTGAACAAGATGAAGGAGTAGATCCGAAGTACTCGAGAACTAGGCAGCGTCAATCTATCGTTCTAGTCAACTGGGTGGTGCACGACCAATACATCTTTATTACGTTAGCCAAAGTCGGCGGAGATGCTCCACTGGTTGAACGACTCGATCTGAGTTATGATGACTTTGAGAAATGGTGCCAGATTCACCTCGGGCTTCGAACAGCGCGGCACCCGCGACTTGATGGAGAGGATTCCCCGAGGGATTTAGATAAACTTCTCGAGCACATCGAAACCTTCGCTGCACCTGGAGATCTCCTCGTCTTCTCTCCGTCACAAGCCGGACTACTCTTTCATAACGAAGGAGTTAATAAGTTCTAACTAATAAGAACTAATTAAACTGTCACCGATTCCATAGTGGCCCAAGCCACAAACGGTCTGGACCTTGCCATGCTGGAGTACTTACGTGAGATAATAGCCTAGGAATTCCTTTTAACCAATTAGGTAGGCAATAGATGTCAGTAGGCAACAGATCTGGCTAGCATTGTGTCGCACTAAGACTTAGCTAGGCTAATAAGCGGCTATCGGCACTTGATATAGAAGCCTTAACACCCTCAATTGAACCATTCATTCATCTGTTAGTTTCAGGGCTGAATCCGCTGTAGCGCTTACCACTTTGACGTAGAGCATCAATGATTAGGTCGCAATACAGAATAGTGAAGAAACTGGGGATAGCTGCCCAATCTTGGCTACTCGTAATAAATCTGAAGACGTTATGACCGTGGACAGCTTCGATCTGTAACACTGATATTGTTTATTACTTGTTTGTGCTGTACAGATATTTGTGCGTTCTTCTCCCTCCAGTGACTCTAGGGCCAAACCACCCTTCCTGAGGCCCCTTTTAATAATAGGCCTGAGTACAGGCATTGCTATCCTCCAGCAGTACATTAGTTAGACGATGGCGCCTGACCATACCACTCTGCACGACATGCGCAGTCATGAGGTATATGAACCCCGCATCAGCCTGTCAAGGCTACCATTTCACTTCTTGCCATGATCTCTATTCATGCCGCGACTAATACTCGACGAGTCGTTGCCCTGAGTCGCAGAGTCTCCATAGCCCTTTTATTCGAACGCCATCCTCCCCAATACCAACAATCCCCAAGAAGATTGTTTTGCTCATATGTCAGCATCTAATTTGTCGTCTGCGGAGGCACCGCTGGGAGGTAATGGGCCACCCTTGCCTGCGGGCTGGGTGGCAAACTGGAGCCCAGAGCACAATGCATGGTTAGTTGCAGCAAGCTACATACCATCAAATGTTTCGAAAGTGTTGCTCACTCTTGTTGTCTAGGTACTATGTCTTTCCTGCTACTGGAGCTACTCAATGGGCGCTTCCAGTCTCCCCACCTAGGCAACAACAATACCAGACTCTTCAAGATCCCAATGCCCCTACGATTGAGAATCCTACAAATACCACGGAAGTGGGGGTGGATAACCAACCCCTTGGAGATGGAGACCGCGGCCTGGGAAAGACTGCATTTGCTATGGGTGGAGGCTTTCTGGCTGGCTCTTCATTTCGCAACAAATTCGAGAAGCATCACGAAAGCCATGGCCAACAAGACGGTTTAGGTAAAGTGGCCCAGTCTATTGCAATCGCTGGCGCTGGTGCCGTTGGAGCCAAGATAATGGGTCTTTTTGGAAACAAGCAGCAGCAGCAGCAACCAGCGGTGCAAACGGCAACGCACACGCATACGCAGACGCACTTCTATCCGGTCTATGTACCTGGACCCCAGGTATCGCCACCGCCATCATATTATGGGCAACATCCGCCAGGCAACTCCAGCTATGCTCACAATCCCACCGGTGAGACAGTTGGCGTAGCTCCTGGCTTACAGAGCTTTGGCTCGCCACATCAGACGGGCGCTACGCCTGTGCCTCTTCAAAGCCCAAGTTCTATAGGTGCGTTTCAGCTCCAGAGTGGTCCACCACTGCACATATATGGTGCTGTATTCGCAGACAAGGACGTCACGCAAATAGTTCGAAGCCTCGTGACTCCACAACAAACTCTGCAAATTAAAGGAGATTCACTGGTTGAACAATTTGGGGACCCATGGCCTGAGGTGGAAAGAAAGATGTTTAACGTGTTGTATTCATACGGAGATCGACCTATGGAGGTTCTTGCCGCTGAGTAAGTCAAGTCTCATTTGATGGCTACAGCGTTCTGGGGTTAACCTGTTTGATGTAAAGCACGACCACGTCTAATATCGAAATCAAACATGAGGCTATATCCAAAAAGCGAATGGAATTCTGCCAAGCTCCACCCTCGCGAATCATTGCCGGGGTGTGGGGATACGAGAATGCATTAACGTAAGTGTCAGCTCGCTTCGACACATTTCTAGTTGCGCGGGTGACTGACAACATTGCACAGAAGGGCGAGGATAGAACAGTTGGAGAAAGAAGGTGAATTGGATGGTACGGGAGACACTCTTGGAGCAGGTGGGTTCTGGGGTTGGGAGCCAAAGACGTTGGTGTGCTATTATAGGACAAACACAGGGGATGTTGGGATCGCATATTGTAGAGATGGAGGGACAATCCGCCTCCCCTGGAACCCGCTAGCAAAATGGACTTAGCAAGTGGAAGAGGGAAAGGGGATTAATAATGACTGGTACTCTTCTTATTATAGGGCTTGAGTTTGAAGATATTATTCCAGATCAACGTCTTTCATAGTTAGCCCTCGGATGCCTCATCCTAGACCTAGCCCCGCCCAGTGATAGCTGAACTTACAGCAGCAGTACCTTAGGTCTAGGAAGACATGGCCTCTCTTATGCTTGAGTTGCACCCCCAGAATCACCGTATACCACGCAAACATCCATAGTGGATAATGAAGATAATATACATGTTTCATAGCCTCCACTTGCTGGAAATTCTACACAGCGAACACGTAATGAAGAGGCCAAACCTACTAAAGAAAGGAGAGAAGGATATTAATTACTGTTTTAAAAGTAAGATATGCTTATCTTGTGCGGCTTATTATTGTACGGCCTTGTTTTTGATTGGGATCTTCCCGATGCAGTGATTGGCTGGGTTCCATCGGAGGAGGACGACAACCTGTACTTGAAAGATTGCAAGAAAACTTCCCGACGCAAAGCCCCAAGTCGGTTAGACATAAGTGTAGCAGCTCTGGTTCTACTAGAGAGGCTTTGGCAGCGCAATGCTATCGGTGCATCTGCAGAGGGAGGTGCTATTATTATAGAGCCCTATAATAGGTTATTGGATTTAAAGCGGCAACCGGTATTGGAAAGTCTGGCTGACGCCACGTGGTATACTAGTGGATATTTTTAAACGCGCGACCTTTTGTTTTACGTCCTAAAGAAGCTTGTGGGTAGTATAGTCTTGTTTCCTGAGCCATGTTACTATCTGAGGTTTCTCTTGTCAGGAAAGGCTTATGATGAGAGTCTGTACTGTATTGGCTGGGTAAACGACTGCCAAGACTCCGGCCATTTACCTGGGGACTCTCCAAGGCCAAGATACAGTGAACTAACTCCCTTAATAGGGAACCTTCGTTTTGCCCTGCAGTTAGCTTCTTTCTCCAGACTAGCTCCTCCGCCAGGCTGATCTGTGGGGTCTACCCAGGATTCGGTAACTTTGGCCCCAGTCTCCGTACGAGAGAGAACCTGGGGAAGTCTACCTTGCCCATACTGTTGCTTTGTTACCCTGCTTAATGGTGTCACAGTACTTCTTCTCCTTGGTGTGCTTTATTTCACAGTTAAGGGGTACATTATCCTGGTCGTGCTTTACTTGTAGAATCTGTTAATAGCGTGCCTATATAATAAAGGCTGTGTAGCTCTGCTGAAATATCCAGCTATCAACATATGTTCTTCCTTCGGACTTTCTGTATACAGTCTTACCCTCAAAGCACTCTTCAATCGAAATGGCCGTCAAAAGCAACTCAACAGATCTCGTCGACGAGAAGATCAAAGATAAGCAGTACATTGACACTGTTCACAATCAACCCGATCATAGCTATATCTCGCCGGAGGATATCCAGGGACGTTCCCCCTTGCTACGCGGTCTCAGCAAGGAGCAAATGGACACACTTAATAAGCGCGTACTCAGAAAGATTGTCTGGCGCCTGTTACCGATTGTTAGTCTAATGTACTTAATGAAGTATGTTACTATATCTTCTTCAGTCTATCAAATGGAGCCTAACGTTATAGTCACCTTGACCGAATGTATGTCTCCAACGCCCGCCTTTCCGGGTTCCAGAGTGATCTCAACATGTCTGATACCACATGGAATGCCGGAATATCGACATTCTACATTGGCTACAGCCTATTTATAAGAACCTTTTAATCAATACAGCCTTTTTTAAATTTAAAACATAAAGGCTTAAGGGCCTAGAACGGAAATTACTTAGCAGGATATAGTTAAATAGGAGGTAAAGGGAGTTCCTTAAGGCCCTTTACAATAGCTTATATACTAAATAGCTTAAGGATATTTAATAGCAGGCTAAGGAGGTACTAAACAAAACTAAGAACTTATAATATATAAACTAGGCTAATTATAGTCTTAGACTATAAGAGTATAAAGATAAGGGGGATAGTATATTATAATACCTAGGATAATAGTAAAATACTTATAAGGTTTTATAGAAGAAAACATATTACGATTTATATAAGTTTAATTACCTAGAGTTAATAACCTAAAGGTATAACTTTAGCAGTAAAAGAGAATTAATTAAGTTATATAATATAATATAAGATATATTATATAACTAAATAAGTAAATTAGCTATAATATTAGCAAATTGTGAATATAAACAGGGGCCTTATAATTAGGTAAAAGACTTAATAGGGAACCCTAAAGATAAGGAATAAAATAAATAAAGAAGGCATAAACTAATAAAGCCCTAAATATAATATAAAGATTAGATTAGAAGTAAACTTAATCCGGCAACCTTACTATCTTCTATAGCCTATTAATTAAATATTATATTTTATAATTATATTTAATATAAGTATAAATTACTTTTAGGTTTCAAATAAATATTTATATTTAGGCCTTTAGTAACTATATTTATATTAAAACTATATCTTAAGTTTTACTTATTACTTAATATAATTATAAGCTTAGTATTTATTAATATATAATATATTATAATTAATTAATAGTTAATTAGTTATTTCTTTAATAAATTATATTTAAAAAGGGAAATCCTTATAAATTTAAGTTAAGT
>JACTAS010000144.1:0-45504 GCA_014884825.1 Fusarium sp. 190-020-2 | reverse complement strand
AAGAAGAATAAATAGATAAAATTTAAAATACTATTATAAAATATAATATTTAAGATCTTATTAGAAGTAGAGCTAAAATACCTACCTATAATAATAAACTATAAATACCTAAATAGTTTAGAGAAGAACTAATATAAGATATATATAAATATCCCCTATATAGCCACTAAGGTATTATAAAAACCCTAAAATGTATTTAGATATATTATAATTAAAAAGGAATTAAAAAGATAATAAAAAAGGTTATTAAATAATATAACTTATATATAAAAACTAAAGCAAAATAATATAAACCTTATAGCCTATTATAACTACTAGAAGTAGTAAAAAGACTATAAAGTTTAATTATAATAAACTATATAATTAAGCTACCCTTATTAAAAGAACCCTTAATTAAAATCTTTTATAATAGTATCTTAGTTATAGTAAATTAACTTACTAAATTCTCTTATTATATACCTTATAAAGAAGCTATAAATGCAAAATAACTTGCCTATATCTTTTATAATAAGATAGTTAGGGAATATAGGTTATTATATAAGATCTTAATAAATAGAGAAACTATATTTATAAGCAAGTTTTAGTAAGTACTTATAATATATATAGGATTAAACTATTAATTATTAATAATATTTAGACTATAAATAAATAAATAAACTAAATAAATAAACTAAATATTAAAATAAGACTTATAATACTATATTAACTATAAATAAAATAATTAGGTAGAAAAGTTATTAAGTGCTTAACTTGCCTATAATATAGTATATAATAAAAGTATAGAAATAATACCCTTAATAGCAAACTTTAGATTTACCTTAAACTTATACTATATAGCGCAAGAACTAAAAATAGTTAACCTAGCTGCTATAATTAAGAGTAAAGACCTAAAAGCTTTATATAAGGAATTAAGGAAAAAATTAGAATTTATTAAAAAATAAATAAAAAAATACTATAATATAAAAAGGATTAAAAGATTAACCTTCTTAAAGGGAGATATAGTTTACTTAGCTATAAAAAACATTATAATAAAACAACTAAGCTATAAACTAGACTATAAGTATATTAAACTATATAAAGTTAAAAACAAAATCTTAAAAAATAATTATAAACTAGACTTATTACTAAAAGTTAGGCTCTATCTAATCTTTTATATTATATTACTTAAGTTAATAGCTAATATAATATATATTAAGACTAGTAATAAACTAGAAGAAATTAAAGGACTAGAAGTTTATAAAGTAAAAGTAATTAGAGATATAAGGAGAATTAATAAGTAAATAAAATACCTTATTAAATAAAAGGACTACTTAGAAAATGAAAATATATAAGAACTACCTAAATACCTTATTAATGCCTAATAATTCCTAAAGAACTTTTACTAATAATATTAGAAGATAAAGGATTAAAGTTAAAATCCCCTAAATTAAGGGAACCCTAGTTAATACCCTCAGGATTTAAAGACCAAAGCTCCTTAGAAGCTTTATTCTTGCAATGACTTAACTTTTCGGCCAGCTTATCTTCTCCTTTAAGACCCTGAATATTATAACAAAATTCAGAGGCATAATGCTCCTTTACCTTATTTTTAGTCTTATAAATATAAGATAAATAACCAGCAGCTATAGCCATATGCGCCTATAATATAGCTAACTCTTTATAAAGTTTTAGAAGATCCTTACCGGCCTTCTCTTTATCCTTATTTAGTTTCTTTTTTTAAGAAATTAGTTTCTTAACTAGAGACTATTAGCAATTAAATAAATAAAAGAAAGAAATAATATATAAGAAGATACTACCTGTATGCCATTATAAGACCACCTATAACAAACGCACTTATTATAACGGGAAGAATCCGCTATTATTAAATACTCCTTCTAGTATTTAAATCAATAAAAACACAGCATGTCAGTAAGTTTGCATAATAGCTTAATACTCTTAGCTAAAAATTTACACTCTTTGGTTTTTCAGTTAGTAAATTTAGAAATATAACTAGATATCTTATTAGCAGTATATACTAATAGGAAAATATTTAGGGATATAAGTTAGAACTAACTAGATAAAAAACAGACCAGGCCTACTTTAAGGTCTTAAGGACAAGACCTAATAGAGGGGAGAGATTATATTACAACCCTAGCAGTTACATTATATATACCTTACTAAAACTTATATAAGGCATTAGCCCCTCTATAGTTACAGGCTAATTAAAGTCAGATTACCTCTTAGATAGGATTATAATATTTTAGGAACTACTATAATCTAGGATTACTATAATCTAACTACCTTAGTAATCCTCCTAAATTACTTATAGTATATAAACTATACTTATTAGCACTTTTATAAACTTAGCTTATTAGTTATTAATAAGACTTCTTTACCTAAATATGCCTAACTTGCTTTATTTACTATTAAGAGATATAATACTTTATAACTACTTAGTATAATGCCCTATAACTCTGTAAATATTAAACCTAATATGGACTAGTTTACCTATTTAAAACCCTTTCCGTTATAGTAGTTAATTAATACTTTAATATTAAGGAAAATAAATATATTTAAATTAAGCCTAAAAATATATTTAATATAAATAAAAGAAATATAATAATAAGTTTTAGTAAGTCTTTTATAAGTACTTTATAGGCTTTTATAAAACATAGCTAATTAATTATTTATAAGACTTAAATAGCCTTATAATTAAAAGCTTTAACCTAAAGAAAAAGGCAATATTAAAAGGCATCTAGTTATATACTTAAACCTTATTTATTAACACTATTACTATAATTAATTATACTTAAAACTAGGAATTATTGTAACGGTTGTGGCAAGCATTCCAGAGTAAGAGGTCTAAGCTTCGTTAGTGGGGTCAGATAGATGTCTGTGGTAACAGACATAAAGGGACGGATTCCCCGGAGGACTTTAGCTTTTCACGCTTTTACACACAGAATTCTTGACTCTTTTCCTTCGTATTTGGTATCATTGAATTGATCATTCAATTCTCTATCTTATGACGAAGACCTCATCTCAATTGAACCTAACTGGGCGTCTACACTTAGCTTGCAATTGAGAGTGTTGGAAGATTTCGTCTTGTACAGTCTTTTCTTTGTTGTTGCTTTTCACCTTTAAATTATCTTTAAAGGAAAAGAGCTATAGAAGTAGTAGTTTTTAAATAAATTTAAATTAATAGTAAACTAATACTATATTATATCTCTAAATAGCTAGACTAATAACTATATAACTTTTAATTAGTTAAAAGATATCTATTTACCTTAAATAGAGCCTTATAATGTATTAGATATAAGACTTATTATCCTTAATAGTTATAGAAGTTATATATAAATAAGTCTTTTAGAGGTTTTACTATAAAGTCTTCTATTATAAGATTATTAATAAGTATTTAAGATAAGTAAATAGCTATAAGTTATACTTTTTTAATAATATTTACTACTATTATCTATTAGTATATTATTCCTTTAGTTTATAATTATTAAATAATAGAATTTTTAATATTATTAAAAGTATATACTAAAAAGAGCTTTAAAAGCTAGTTAATTTAATTAATTTTATATTAGTAAATAAAGTTAACTTTATTTAAATATATATATAAGGTAGAAAGATAAATATAAAAAAAGAGATTATCTTATTTAGCTAAAGATTTACTAGAAATTAATTTATAAATTATTATAAGGCTTTAATATATTTTAAAATTTAACTAAATAAAGAAAAAATAGTTAAATAATTTAAAATACTAAGCCTTTTTTAATTATACTTAGATAATATATTAAAAATAAATTAATAAATAAAAGATTTAATTAAATACTATAGTTATTTAATTAAGTAGAAGTATAATAAGATTAAAAAGAGATTAGAAGCTTTAGAGATAAAGGTAATTATTTAAAATATATAAATTATTAGCCTTAAGGAGTAGATAGCCTAGCTGCAGTAAGAGAAGAAAAGAAAGATAGTACTAAACCTAAACCAGTGATTTATAGCTTTAGTAGAGGCTCTAGTGGCTAGAGAAGCTCTTCCTGACTTAAAGGAGGCAGAAATAGAGGTGGATGTAGATGAGGAGGTTGAGTTGGTGATTGAGGTGGGTGTCAGGTCAGAGGACAAAAGTGGCGACTTTATAGCCGTAATAAAGCACTGCTAATGCACAGGGAGTGGTCAGGAGACCAAAAAACTACGCAGAGAATACAAATTAATTAAGTTTCTTGAGTCTCTCTTTAAAGCTTTAATTTTTAATTGATAACCTAATGTTTTGTGTATGCATTAAAATCTGGATTTTATATGGGCGGAGCGAAATTTTGGTTATTGGATGGTATGGCAAAGGTGTATGGCAGGCAATGAAAAGGGTCAACAGACCCCTTTCCATATTTCTACGACGCGGTCGCGAAACGCGCGCGTACAAGATATCGATTTACACGTGGGCGCTCAGGAGGTAGTATCGTTTTGCGCCACAAGTGAAGCTAGCTCCGAAGATTGCGACGAAGGAATAAACCAGCCAATGAGAAGGGGTATCATCCACTTTCAATTAAAAGGTCAGTTGGGAGCTCGGTAAAAGAGGATTTACGAGGGTATGAACCAATGAAAGACCGCAAATTTCCTCTTTTTACCGAAAATGTGATGGACAATAGGGATGTAAAGATATGAAAGCTACCTGGTCGATAATTCGCTGGGTAGCACATAGTTCTCCTGAGGGAAAGGTGAGATGTCGTTGGTGACATTTTTACGCCTTATTCTATTTGTCACGCTTCAAGCCCTCGGTGATAGATAGTTTGTGGCGTTGTTCAGCTCTTGCTTAAGTTGTCACTTCAGGCCACCCAATTGTCTCGCTTCGTGCCACTCACGCCTCGAAAACTCCGACTTTAACGTAGTAACTATAAAAATAACAAATCTAGTCACTAACGTTATGCAATATTATCTAGGTATTACCTTTGAAGACCTTAACAAAATTAGATATAACTTTTAAGAGTTCTTAGAAAAGACAGAGACGGGGTGACATCAGCGGCTACCCCCTGACTTCCCCGGTAGTAGGCCTCAAAGGCTATATATTTAGACACAACTAGTTAAGCTTATGCCGTTAGGATTAGACAACGAGCTAAATATTAAACCGGATATATAACCCTAAAATACGGGCCGCGTTCATATGCAGTGGCACGAACCTAGTGGTGATATACGACATTCGCCCTTGCTGACTTATGCCATTCACCCATGGCCAGCTCCACGCTTGACCACATCGAGCTGGATGAACAATAAATTCAACCTGGGCGCAATACATTCATTCGGCTTCAAACTGCTCAAAAGCTATTACCTCCCCTTAGCTCCTTATACAGGTCGTCATAAGGGGCAAAACTGATAAGGCGCTATCACGATACTACCTTCAGCTCGGGCAGAATATAGCAGACCATAAAGGTATCGTCACTATCGAGTGCTCTGATTGGCCTGAACCCCTCGCCGTGACCGACCTGTATGCTTAAGACCGCCAGAGAGATGGGACGTCTTACCAAGTCATGGCATCTTTCACGCCGTGGCAGTTGGCTTCGCTCATTAACCAGCTGGAACGTTACTGATTTGAATTTCGAGATGCAAAAGCGCAAGAGTAGGTAAACACACAAAGTTCCCCGAAAAGCCCGAATAGAGACCGTTCAAATCTATTGTTGTGGCAGTCTCTTCTAAATCGAAAAGTTCCAATCCATATGAAACATGCTATTCAAAGCTTGTATGCCTCCCTGTGAGCCTTCCAGCACTACTACATGGCTAGACTGCCTCCGTTGGAGCACCTCGACCTGATTAAGGGAATTCAAATGACAGTCAGAAATCCCACTTTCTTTGGAAGGAAAGTCTTCCTTAAATATAAACTAGAGCTCCTACTTTTTTCGGCGAGCACTGGCGTCACTCGCTTGTCAAGCGCCTCATTCCAAGACAAGTTTTATGACCAGTCATAAAATCAACTCTACCCACTGTGCAGTGGGGCGAAATAAATTGACTCTACTAAAGTTGATTTGGATATGTAGCACTACATGTATTTTTAGCTTTAGCGCCCTTTGGGCATGGCCTACCAGGCGTAACAGGCTTGTCTGGGTGTGTCTACAGCAGGCATTGTTTCTCTGCCTAGTCGGGATATGGCCTATGGCGCAGAGACTTGCGATAAGTGTGAAAACATTTACAATTCAATCTATCAAAAGTTATCTCAGTATGTCGATGGACACTCAATGCCTTCACATTGGCTCTTGAAAATAACAGTGACGGGTATGGTCTTAGTTACTAAAAAAAGTGGATTAAATTCGCAACATCATGTTCTGAAGCTAAACTAAGTTTGAAGACAATGAGCGACCAGGTTCGACCCAGAAAATTCTTTGACTGGTAGCTAGTCCGCATAAAGATTGAGGTGCGGCCACATCTTACTCATCGCGGGGCGTGTTCGTAAAGGTCAGGCGGATAGTTCCTGTATCGCTAGCACCTGGATTGTGCAACTGCATAACGAATGGAATTGGGATGGCACCCCTCGGGACAAGAGAGGTTTGAGTCTTCTCGTCTTCTAAGTCTGTCGTTGTTTCACTATCGCCTTCAAAGAACTTCCCGTTGACTGTGACAAGGATGTGTCGATTTGTCACAAGCCGGGCGGTCATTGTGACCTCGAGGCGGCATTCCCCGCCCCAACCCTCGGAGAACTGCGCAAAGGTCTGGGGAACATCCTCCTCCGTCAGCGCCACTCTCAAAGGCGGGTTGATGGGCCTATGCATCAGTTCGTTGGAACCAAAAGTCTCATGGTCAACGCCAGAAAGTTCTCCGGATACTACCAAAACTCTTGGAGCGGCCATTATTGAATTCTCTTAAGTATTGTAGTGCACAGGACGGCTGCGGCGTCTGTCAATGTGTGCCAGTGAGCTTGGAGTTTTTTGGCATGGAACTTACCGAACAAGAGGACTGAATTTCTGATGAGTGATCCGATGGGGAAACAGTCGTAGAATTCAGTGGATTTACCGGGGGCTCAAGCATACTTTTATACCCTCGGCGAGTCTTTCGGGTCTACAACAAGAAAATCAAGATTTGAACCAGCGCCATCCATGTGTAATAAGAATAGATCGAGTACAGAGCTGGATCGATGGCGGAAAGCAATATCCTCTAAAGGCTACGCGCGATTCGGCGGCCGAGAAAGTTACGGAGATAATCAATTCTTTCCCAAGTTGTGTTGTACGTCACTCAGCTGCGGAGCTTCCCGCTTTGTTCGAGTAAAGACGCATGTCGCAAGGTAACTCCCGTGGTGGAACCACAATTTGCATCTTTACTACCTAAGTCGTCCTGTCCAGATGCAGAGACATTAGCACCTAGGAATTGTCGCATCGTTTGCTCACTGGGAGCTGCCTTGAGATGTCTCCAGCTGGCTTGCAGCCGCAATGTCCTTGTATTTGTCTCCCAGCAAGCTGCTCCCAGGCGCATGTGAAATTAGCGGTTCCGATATCCTTCTCGGAAAGATCGAGGCCCTGATATGATCATCGTAATCCTACCACACTTTCCAAGGATCATCTCTATGAACAAATCTTTTGTTCACATGCTGAACTTATCCTTCCTACTATATATTCCTTATTATACTTCAGACGATGTTACGTCACGAACTGGTGTTTCCCACCACTTGAAAAAATGTTCATGTGGCACTAACATGTGATTTCTAAATCATAAATCTCTGAGAACGATACAACCCACTAAATCCAGGGGGGATCAGCACTTAGAATTTCCAGACCACAGCATAAAATTCTAGTCTTGTATAGCTTAATTAGGTACCTATATGCCTAAATAACTTAGAAATACATTTTTTTTGTCTTATATTAGCATTACTATTATATTATAAGGGTTAGAATAAATAACCTTAATAGCTATTAGAGAATAGAATGCTATTAAGTATTATATTTTCCTATTTTAAATTAGTAAGCCTTTAGTATAAGTATTATATTTTCCTTATTAGGTTAGCCTGTTCTTATAACCTAAAAATCTTAATATGTTATATAAGAGCAGCAGATTTTATAAGTAATATAAAGTGTTATAGGGTAGGCATTAGTAATCTAGCTATATACTTTAAGTAACTTTGCAGGATAGAATACCCCGCATAAGAGATAACTTAAGACAACAATCAATTCAACATATTTGCTACTGCTTATTACATTCACTTTAACCCTTTAAGCACGCTAAGTGCGACATAAAGCAAAAATGGAGTTCTGATTTGTGGACGAACATAATCCCGTTACGCTGCGTTGACGTCGCCTACAAGCGCAATGCACCTAGAGATGCCAGTAGCGGCAAAAAGAACAACAATCTATTAAGCCCTTAATTTATTAGGCCAAGTTATCTTAGATACTTGACTCTGCTGCAGGCAATTCGCAGATAATACTAGGTAATAATCTATTAGCCAATACTAGGGAATCTAGACCTAATATAATCTCTTTTAGGGAACTTCCTATTACCTCTAGTTAGGAAGATAAAAATCTAAGTATAATTAATACTAGGCCAGACTATTATAATAAGGAGATAGTTGATGCTTATAGGACTGATAAGCGCGAAGATCAGATGGAGCCTAGGAGTCCAGATGTCTTTGCTGGAATACAAACAGGCCGCCCTCATGACAAAGCGAGAGCGAATCTTGAAGGCCAGAATTCGCCAGTCGTTCTTCTTTCCAGACAGAAGTCTCCAGCGGCTCGGGGCAGCCTGTGAAAGGCCCACGTTGGTTAGACTGACGCTGAAGACTCGGGCCTGATGCATGTACTTGCCTCTCGGAGCAAAGACTTGAAGTGGAACAGGCGGGTAAACTCTTGTTCCGGCGTCTTCTAAGTCCCCCAGCCCAGGTCTGTTCCTTTTGACTGCCACGAAGAGAAACCTTAATACATATCGGTGCGGATTTGAGATTGCTCCCTCAATAGGCGCATCGTCTCGCACCCAGCCCGGGACTACCTCTGCACCGAAAGTGTCGTCTATAGGGTTATCTTCATCTTCTCGTGTGTATCTGCTCCGCAACAACGAGCACATTGGGCAACTGTTGTGGTCTGAGTCCCGGACTTGCGTGAAGGGGCGGCCATGACGGATGCTTTCTGAAGATGACTCGTCCTCATAACCAGCTGAGATGGCAGTGGATAAATTTTTAGCAAGCTCAACGCATGCTCCACATAGAGACATTTTTTTTGTAATATGGCAGTTGTTCTAGTTGATCCCAATTTTGTAGTGTATCGTGAAGAGTGAGGAATGTTTAAGGCAGCCGAGAGGAATGCCCCGTGTAAAAATCCCGCAACGGTGGGAACGCCACACACGTGAGTAGCTGAGGTTCTCCTGTTGAAAGGGAGTAGTTTTATTGGGGTTGCCTCAGGTGATGACCACACTGCACAATAGACTTCCCGGCTCGGAAGGTTCACTGAGGGGTTTTCTTCCCTCCTGCAACTGCCTCACGGGGGGTCAATTGCTCGCTTCGGCAGGTGTCTCGTCATCTCTCACGCAGTCAAGACTCGACTTTCACGCCCCTCACCTTCCCTCTGTATATAGCACTACTACAATATACAGACACTTGCCTCCCTACGAGGGAGCGCGGACGGGCCCTCTCTGACGCTGCGGTCTAACACGCTTACGTATAAGACCGCAGTGACAGGTGACCCGTTGCGGCCAAACTATACACACTCTGTCCCTCTTGACTGCGTGAGGTCACCAATAAAAGGGCAATTTCGACTGACCCGATGGCTTCGTACACAAGGCACATCACGGGGTGTGGAATGTGGGGTAGAAAAAACATTCCTACTACAATTGATATTGTCATTGACTACTAGGGTTTATAACACTAGATATCTATTAAAGACTAGAACCTCTGCTAAGCGGCTATTAGGTATTTTAAAAGACATAAAGAAGATAAATAATAAGACTGAGAAAATAAAAGGCCAATCGAAAAGCAGCCATTGTGGTGCACACGAAATGTGTGTTCGTGTAACTAGAGGCTCTCTCATTATACAATAGTGATAGTATACCAACCCCTCGTCCCGACCTCCTGGTAAAAGTCCCCACACCAGATCTTAGTAGGGTTTAGAAAAGGAGTGATGCTCCCTTGCCACCAGTGGTGTGAGATCTGAAGTAGTCCAACCCTCCGATATTGACCCTTGGCTTGGTTTGTCGGAAGCAGGAGTAGACCCGTTAACATGAGATCGTCCTCCAGACGGTAGTCTCCCATTACGCGAATTGGCAGAAAAAATACGTCAGAGAGGCCTAGTGCGCCTTTGTTCTTTTTCTTCTTGCTCGCCCGGGAACTGTAGACGGAGTACCTCCAGACGAAGGTATCGCCAGAAGGGACGAACCTATCCTCGAGGTCGGTGTTGTCCCAAAACAGCCGCGCTTGTCTTCGGGTTTGTACAAGAATTCCACCATTTGGATTGGGTGAAGGATCATATTCACACTGCAGACCGATGTGCAAAACACCGAGGAGGCCGGTGACGGTGGCCTCTCCTGAGTGGATCTGTCCAAACGCATCAACTCCCGCAGGTCGAGTGGACACATGGAGAAGCCGCGCTAGCCATTGAACTTGTGTCCGATCCTCTCGACGCGGCTCGCTTTCTTGCTCTTGTTTTGACCACGGCCAAGATGTCATTGAGATAGGGCCATCCACAGAAGCCCACGACCAAGTCGGCCCTCTGACGCCGTTGTGTTTCGCTGCAGGACGTGGTTTAGAAACCCACCAGCATATCTGGTGCATCATACCAATCAGCCACAACCCAGCATAGTAAGAGCTGCGTATGTGCAAGGTGAGGTCTTTAGCTAAGCCCGAGATGGCCACGAGCTTGTCGTTGGAGAATGTTAAATCACAGCTTGAGTATTTCTGGATAAGTTGACCCCACCGAACATGAGCGGCCGTCATTCCATGTGTGGCAATAGTCCCCGGATCCAGCTCCAATGCTGGGGAGTTGAGGAGTGGCGACTTCTGTAGAGATTCCGAAACAATGAAATTAATGCCGTAATTATTGTGCCCGTTATTCCTGATAAACTCGGGTTCCCATAGAGGGTCGTAATCTCTCTGATGCCGAATGAACAGTTTTGAACTATTGGTAATCATTCCGCGTTGGAAACCAGAAGGAAAGACGTCTGAGGCCTCGATCTCCGCACACTCCCAAAAGAGCTGCTTGGATCCGAAGTGGAGCGTCCGCAACGAGAGGGATCTCTCCTGGACGACCCAGCCACGGTGGTTCAGCGGTCCGTTGTCAACCCCATTGGAATACGAGTCGACGTTGAATAGATAATACGGTCCTTCGTCGAGTCCATGCCGTGGGCGGGACTCGGCGTCGACAATCCTGGCAAGGTCGTTCTCGATCATTACCTCCATGGGCAGGATTGTGGTTAGATTTCGACTGCAGAACAGACCACTATTTCCATCCCGGAAACCTGTAGCTGCGATGTTGACAAGACAGTTCTTGTATATAGTTCCCATTTGTGCCGACTGCATTGCCCAGTCCTTCTTAGAATCTTGGATAATGCACAGCGAGTCTATCCAGAGATATTGGATTCCAAGCTGCTGAGCCACAGATATTGCATCTCTGAAAACAGGAGTCAACGTCGTGGCAGGCAAATACTGGCTATACCGATCTACATTAGACTGGAGCAGCCTGCATTGGACCGAGTTTCCCCAGCAATGGCTTAATGTTGCGTACGGTCGTATTGGTCGACGTCTCCACTGGCTTGTATGGGCAATGCGAAGGGATGGCTGTCTTTCTGGCCCAGAGAACTCAATAAGCCTCTTTGGGACAAACTTAAATGAGCTTTGTATTGCATGACACACTTTGTGCTTCGATGTGCATTCATGTAGCCAACTTTGTGACTGGCGGATACCCTCCGGTGATCCTGTCGAGATCCCCAGCTCCCTCGTAAATCGGGGCATCCGGGGATATGAAATTCCTAGAGCAGGTGAGAATTTCGTGCTCCCTAGTGGTTATAGGTTATGTGTTTGCTCACCTTGGTGCCACCGCGGCTGCAGTGCGAGTCGTAGGGGACACTGTAAATGTCTGATGTCTTCGAAGAGAGAGAAATTGATGTTATAAACACTCGTCATGTATCCGCCTCGCTCTTCTAGCCAGTATCTGATATCAATAGCTTCATCTTCGTGGAGTCTCGTATTGTGTGGGACAAACTCCTCGTGCAGTAGCGCGCACAACTTGCAGCTGGCGTCATCATCCCAGCGCAGAGTTATGAATTGGTCATCACTCCTGCCCCAGGCAAAGTCTTCAGAAAAGACATCGCGACATCTGAAACACAACTCCGATCTCTGGACAGATTTAGTTCAAGTTACTTTACGCTGATTTCATTTCAAACACAAACTCACTCCTGAGAGACAACTTGAATCCTCTGCCGAATAGTAGTTTGCTAACTCTTCAGCTACAAATCTTTGGATCGAATTTTTAGGCATTTTGGGAGAAAGAAGCCATTGGCGTGTATGGTAGTGTCCGGAGAAAGGAAACAAATGTCAATTCCCTGAGAAAACTGAGGTGGCTTCATGGGAAATTTATATTCGTTGAACAAAAACTGCCTCCCAAGCCACTAATGCAACCCAATGAGGCGCAGTTGTCTATGCCACCACAAAGGCTTTTTTATGTCCGAATATAGAATACTCGGCCCGTGCGCCTCCCCTAGCTTCATGGGCGGTCAATAGGACATGCGAATCCGGCTCCCACCAGGTTGGAGTCCGCGGGACTGGGTGGAATTCACGCAGGTAGTCGACGGGGACATTTTATTTCATCAAAATTCAAACACACCGATGCATACAGCAATACCTATATGAAAAAATAGGGAAGAGCGTAATTAATTGATTTATACCAAGAAGACCATTTCTTTCCTTACTCTTGACCAAGAGACTCGCAGTAGAAGGTATGCATCCCGTTGTCAAAGACGAAAGCGTGGTCTGAGCTCACAGAGGCTGCTTACGAAATATCGTTACAGCCCTGTCAATTATCGTTACACCCTAGTCGTTTTTCTGGGGCTTTAACCAATGAGAGCAAGGCTTGGGGCGGACGGTATCCCTGCTGGCTCCACAGTGATGTCCTAAAACAGGAGAGGCAAGCCTGTCTCGGCTTGCACATAGAGCCTTAAGGAACGAAAGTTTTAAGGTCGGAGGCAGATAGGTTTTACATCTCTAGAGTTAAAGTGGTATTTCTATTTTATAGCTAGAATATAGGCTAATTTGGTCTTAGTTTACTTTCTACCTGAGAATATTATAGCTAATTATTATTTATATTATTATATTCCTTTTCTAAAATTCTTTTAGTAAGTTAGCAGCTTTAATATAGCCGGTTTAGTAAGTCTAATAGTAAAGTAATAATTAAATTAAGGGCAGGTATTAAAAGGTTTACTAAGGCAGAACCCTGCCTAGTAGTGTTTAGCTTGCTAGAGGAAGACATTAAGGCTAGGGCAGGGAAAGGTTAAGTAATAGTACTATAACTATCAGGCATAAAGGAAAGGGCTAGGGCTGGCTGCAGCACATACTGCCTCTTTATTGGCATCTGGGTATAGTTAGGATAGTGCTGCTTTAGTAGTAGTATATTAGGCTAACTTAAGGATAAAGTTAGAGGACTTAGTAAAAGAGGGCTAGGTATAGCTAGTAAATAGCAGGCAGCGCATATACCCTAGAAAGTAAAGGTAGCTGAGGATGTTTGCCGTTTTGGTGGCGCTAAAAGAGGCAAGACTAGTTAAGTTATAAGGGTAGCAGTCTTATTAAGAAAAGTCTAGGAATTAGAAATAATAATAAAGACATAATCTCTTTAAAACCCTAATAGATAAACCATAATGCAATAATTAAGCAGGCTAGCGACTTTCCTTATATAGGTAAATTAAGCATTAGGCTAGAACTAGGAATCTTGCCTCTTAGTTATTTTCTTATATAATATGGCCTAGGGATTTATATAAATAGGAAAGATAATAAAGACCTAGAAAGGGTAGAAGCCTTTAAATAGAGTCTTATTAGGGTTCCTAAGACTAAGATAAATAGAAAGCTAGATAAAGCCATAGTACTTTAGTTAGGTAGTATCTAGACCTAAGAGGAGGTCCTATTGCAGTAAGGAGTAACTAGGGCCGGTAATAGGGCTAGTAAAGGAAATAATAGGCAGGACATAGGGGAAGCTATCTATAAAGGCAAAGAGCCTGGGAAGCACACTTTAGGCATATATTAGACAAGTTTGTCTGAGGATATATATATAGGGAGGGGTATGCATTATAACCTATAGCTAATAGCCTTAATTACAGACAATAAGGGCGGGCATTATATAAAGAAGGGTGCAGCCTATATCCGATTCTAAACCATTATGCTACTTAACCTCTTACTTAAATATATAAGGGTAGATATAGCTATTTATAAAGAACTACTCTTTAATTTATTTTAAGGTAATAATAGGTTAATTATAAATTAAGAGATTAAGACTAAAGAAGATAGATATTAATAAGTCATTAATATTAGACTGTAAGGGCATATATTCTGCAGCTAATAACTATAAGGGGGGAGGCAAGAAGATATAGGCAAGCGTTTCGGCATTAAGGCCCTTAATATAATACTAATCCTAGTAAATAAATCTAAAGGGGCAGTCTAGTTAGGTAAAGAATATTATAGGCATATCGCTGCTAGTTCCCCTTTAGGTATTAAGCAGCTTTTAAAGGTAGGGCAAAGAAGTATAGGCAATAGGCAAAGAGGAAGATATAATATATTTTATATAGATTAAATAACTAATATAGCTATAAGTAGGGGATTAAACTATAGCTATTATGCGGTATAGATATATAGTTAATTAATAACTAGGCAGAAAGTCCCTTAGTAATTTAGGTAAGGAATAAATCTTTATTTCTGCCAGAAAGAGTAGTAAACCAGGCTATTCTATATCCTAAACGATATCTATTCGATACTGCACTATATTTATATTAAGACAGATATATATATATAATAAACTAGGCTATTTTATATCTTAAATAATATCTATTTAATACCAGACTGTTCCTGTATTAAGACGGTAAGTAATATAATGGCTCCCAAGCTTAATAGGGCCATTATATATAGTAGATAATATCTATTTATAGGACTATTTTGTATTAAGATAGTAAGTAATATAATGGCTCCTGAGCTCTGTGATCTTAATAGGAGCTATGTATTGCGCAAAATAGTAATATATAGCTCCTATAACTATCCTCCCTAAAATTATAAAAGGATATAAAGGAGAGTATAGTATTAAAATAGCTGCTTTTAATAAAGTTATAATAATAAAATACTTATATAAATAGGCCGAGATTAAGATAATAGATATATAGAGGCAGGGCAATAAGGTTTTAAGGGACTGTTAGTAGCTATTTAGGTATTATAGGAAAATAAGTTATAAAAATAATAACTATAATTATAAAGACAATTATTAGTAGGAAGTAGCCTATATCTAAGGAGCTGCATTATTAATAAGTAGGATTACTTAATTAAAGTAATATAGAGTTCCTAACATTAAGGCAGCAGTAGTAGTATAGTAGAGAATCCTGGCCAGGAAGTGTATATATTAGGTAAAGAGGGCGAAGTAATCGCGGCAGGAGCGGGCCTTAATGTAATAGGAGGCGGTATACCAAGGGGAACTATAATGCGCAGGATAATAAGCCAAGATCGCCGTCAAGCTATAGCAGTCTGGCAAAAGCAAACCCTATATTCTAACCTATTTAACCTAAGCAGTTAGCCATTAAAGAGATCTTATAAAGGGAGCAAGCAGAAGCTATTATGCAGTTACTGCCTAAGAGGCATCGGCAAGGCAGTTAGCTACTAAAGAGAAGACTAGATATAAGCAGTGCCTCTAATATAGGAGGTTTAAGACAGTATCTAGTATTAACTTATATATAATATAATACTATAGCTAAGCTAGCAGATACTTTACTAAGTAGATAAAGTCTATAGCTAAGGGTAGTAGGTAGCTTATTTTAGGTAGCAGTTGCCGAGCCTATGCTGTTTTATTAGCACGTTTTGCCTAAAGAGAGTTAATAAGTTAATAAAGATAGGGATAGTATGGCTGCAGTTGCTTAACAAAAGCGCCGAGGGGGATGACTGGTAACTAGGATAATGCTTTAGACTGAAGATATTTACTAGCGCCCTATGCAGCCTATCTAGTCTAGAGAGAAAGAGGGTATAGAAGAAGATATGCATTTAGTTAGATGGTTATTGCCAAGGCTGCCATATTAGACTGCTTATAAAGAAGCAGATTAGCTACGGATCCGAGGCAGCTTGGGGGGCAGGGAAAGAGGACCGGCTACCTTAGTAGAGACCAGCCTCTAAGAAAACAGATTCGATTTAAAATGCGCAGATAGAGAAGACAAGATCTTCAAGCTAAAGACCTCGCCAATATACTAGCCTTCTTAGAGGAAGAGTTTGCTGTAAAAGAAAGGTTATCTAATAAGTAAATATAATATATACTAATACTATATAAGAGAAAGATATTAATTATATAAGACTTCTATAAAGCGTTCTATAATATAAATATATTATTAATATAGACTTATATATTATACTACTATAAATATATAAAAAGTAAGTTAAGAAAGGTAATATAAAATAAATAGGCATTAAGCTGCATTAAAAAGGGCTCTTGCTTGCCATTTTTATATTAGAGGTGCTTCTCTATAGGCAAGGCGATCTCGGGCTATATAGAGTATATACGTGGTTTAAGGCAGGGTGCCCTGTTGCCCGCAGCTCAGCTTCACAGACATATTAGGTGCGAACACATGTTTTCCGATAAGCTCAAGGACCTCACACCAGTTAAGGAGAAGCTCATCGCGATAAATTCGTGTTATGGGTTTGTCACCAGGTATTATTTATTTTGCGCAGTAGTGCTAGGTGAAAATATATTAATTAAACTTGATTGTTAATTTTAAGATAAGAGTTCTTCTTGGGTTTATATCTCTAAATGATTTTATCTAGGACCTTAAACTCTAATTCTAGGACTTTTAGACTGTTAGTCTGAATCCTAAAGGGAAGGGGGATTCCCGGATTTTCCAACACCAGGTACAGCATCCCAAGCAGCTAGAAGCAGACTGCAAGGTACCCAAAGCATATTAAGGGCTATATTACAGTGTTTCTAAATAACATATAGGAGCTAGCTATAAAAGTGCTTCCTTATCTGCTTATATAAGTTATAGAAGAGATCTATATCTAGTAATAAGGTATAGAGAAGCCAGCACTAAGTGACTTATTAGGCCTATTATTAGTAAGGCAATAAGTTATTAAGAGGGCTCTTATATAGCTTAGGAAGAATAATCTGCATTATGCCAGGATTAAGATTAATATAGCTAAGATAGAGAGCTAGGGCGCGCCGCTATATAGGGTGCTATCGGCGATATATAATTATATAGAACAGAATAAGCTAATGGCATAGGAGAAGACGTAAATAGCATAAGTTATTCCCCCTATAGAGCGCGGCATAAATAAGGAGGGTTTAGTAAAGATTAAGGAGATCTTAGCATTACTTAACTAAGGATAAGATACTTTAAATAGCAGGATTAAATTTCTAAGGCTAAATAAAGATAAAGGATATAACTAAGGCAAAAGCAAGTCTAAGAAGTTAAGGAAGCCAATTAATAAGGTCACCTTATTAGGCATATTTGCTCTAGATATAGCACTAGATATAGCAGATATAAAGAAGCTCTTATTTACCTATAATATTATAAATAAAGATATAGCTAGTAATACTAATATAAGGCCGAGAATAGGGTTAGAATTAATAAAAAGGCAGTAATAATAAGTTAATGCCTATAAATTATATATTTATATTTCTTATAGGGATAAATTTACTAACTTATTTAATGCCTTATTCTTTATAAAGACCTTCCCTATATTACTACTATTTGGCATTAGAAGGCCACAGCTAGTTAAAGAAGCTATCCTAGGCGTAGAAGGAGATGCTAATAGGCATAGGGCAAAAGCAGCAGCCTAAGACCTTATTTTATCCTAGAATATAAGTCTGCAAGCATAGGCTGATATAGTATTGCAGTACTATAATAATTAGTTTATAATGCATTATATATTTGCATTTCTTATATTTAATATAAGTATATAGTTAAAGAACTAGCATATTAGTATACTAAGCATAATAAGAAAAAATTTCTAAAAGGCAGAGGGTATTATATAATTACTATCTGCAAAGAGGTTAGTAGCAGTAAGGGTTAAGTTAAAGAGCTTAGGTAAAATAACTAATAAGGCTATAAAGGAGCTTTTAAGAAGCCTTTCCCTATATAGCTACTAGCAGCCTATATCTAGAGAAAGCTGCTTAAGTATATAGTAGAAGATATAGTTACTAATCCTCTGCTATAGTATACTAGTAATCTGGTTTACACTTAACCTAAATAATATTACAAATCCGGTAAAGCTGCAGCTTGCAGTATACTGCACCTATAAACCTAATGCAGCCAAGGCTTTCTTAAAGAGCCTTAATATATTATATAAATATATATAGCTAGCCATTTTAGACCCTATAAGCTTAGCTATTTTCTTTTACTAAGAGATAACGTTATTCTTTAAGTATTATATAAAAGTAAAAGGGAAGTTAGTATTTAGGTATATTAGCTATTATTATAATACTATAAAGACTAATATATAAGGAGCGCTTTATATTTATAAGTTACTTTAATTATATAAGAACTTATATTTAAGCTTAATAGCTATTAATATTAAGGGCAAGGACTAAGCTATATATTATAACTATATTATTTAATATATAAATAATATCTTCTATAAGATATAGTCTAAGATAAGTTATTAATAATATAATAGTTAAGTAAGGCTAAACTAATATATAATTTAAGACCTAGACCAGGAAGCATTTTATGCTATCTAAGCAGAGCAATTAGTAATATTAGATATCTTATCCCTACTAGGCAATAAGGAGCAGTTTTTAGCTATATTTAATAAGGAAGCTAACTTTTATACTAATATAATACAAATCTATACTTATAGCCTAACTTATATTAAGTATTCTTTAAGTAAGGATAAAAGAGTAAAGAAATATAGCCTTTATTAGTTTTAGGCGCTATAAAGACTAGTTAAAAAGACTGCTTTTATAGCAGATAGTATATTATATATCTACAGGAGGCATAGTATAGTTAATTAATAGAATAAGGCTATTACTATAAGGCTTTGCTATAATTATAATATCTCCTTTATAGCAACGCAGCAAAAGACTATAACCCTTATTTATTATATTATAAACTATATAACTAAAGTAGAGGACCTGGTATAGAAGCGCATAATTGCTGTAGCAGAACTGCTGCCCTTTATCTTAGCAGCTAGTAGAATGGAGGATTATAAGGAGGATTATAAAAGCAACGCCATAGGTAATAATAATATAGGGAATAAGATATAATAATTCTTAATAAGGGTAGCAAACCGCGTATTTACAGAGCGTTCTTTATTACAAGTTAAGGTTATTATATATCTTCTAGGATACCTAACCAAGTTTAGTAATAGCAGCGCCTAGATGTTCTTAAATATCTCTCTGCTTTACTGGCATATCTTCTAGCAATAGTAATACCTCTAGTAAAAAAACAAGACTAAGGTTATAAATAATTTTATAGATAAGTTAATAATTATAGAAGAAGTAGGTAAAAGGATTAGCTATATTAAGGCATATTAATACTAAGGAGATATTTTATAAAGCCTATACCTTTATAACTATATTTCGCTTATTAAACTTAAATAAGTTAGTAAAGATAAGATCCCTGCTGCTTAAGGAGAGGTATTATTTAAGAGCAAGTAGGGTCCTAGAAGAGGCTAGTTACAGGTACTAAGACGGCCAGGAAAGCACACCAGCATCTGCCTTAATGGCTACATAAGTAAGGATTTTAATTAGGATAATAAAGAGTTATGCTATTAAAGGTAGGTCTGCTACTACTAATAAATTATAAAGGTTATATTAAAGAGGCTAACCTCTATATACTAGAAGAGTAGCAGTATAGCACCTTATATTATTTATATTATAGGAGTCTTTTCTATACTAAGAAATAAATAACATTAACAGCATATAGGCACAAGTATAAGAGGCGCTGCCTCCTAGAATATTATGCCTTATTAATAATATATAACTGCTCTAATAATTAGCTAAAGATATAAAATATAATGCCCGGCAATAGGCAGCATTATCTAGTAATAGTAAACTTACTGCTATATATGCCTATTAGGATAGGGCAGGTAAGGCAAGTAAAGAAGCTATATTGGCATATTAGTCTAATAGTATTAAAAATGTAATTTATCTAATTAATATTATAAGGGATACAGTTAGTATAGCCTAGATTATAGCAGGCTTGCTAAAGCTTATAGGAATAATATAATAACTTTATTACTTTTAGCAATTAGCATTATACTTAACTATTAAGCTCTAGGCCACCATAACACCCAAACCAGGGGAAAGATAGATAAGCATATAAGGAAACCGATTTTCTGGGGTTATAGTATTACTATAAGGCCAGGTCAAGGCCATTAAGTTATAGCAGATCTATATATCTAGAGAGAGGGAGAAAATAATCTAGGGTATATAAAGTACTATCGCGGCCTACAGGACTAATTGCAGTGCAATAATATAGAGTTTGCTTACCGGTTTTAGAAAGGAGGATATCTAAATAATAGCAGTAGATTTAAAAGAGATAGCAGTTTATATAAGTTTAAGTATAAAAGTCTACTTTAGTATATTAATATCTTTCCTTAAGGCAGGAAAGGCTTTAGTAATGCAATTTATACTAAATAAGAGGTAGGTAATTACTTTCCTTATACTATACTGCTAACTTAACCTAATATATTATAAGAAGAAAAGGGAGAAAAGTAATATTAATTAGCTCTGCCAGTTTATTAGCAGAGAGGGCAGAACTAGCAAGTTAAGAGTTATTAAGGCACTAGTTAAGCTCTTTATATTAAAAGGCATTTTAAACTGCCTGTTAATTATGGCAATATTAGGGACTGCTATAGTGCAGATTAACAGTATTATAATCTACTTAGCCTGCAGGTTCTTTAAAGACTAAGTAGCAGGCATAAACTTGGCTAAAGATCTTAATGGCATGCAATTACTAAAACAGGCAGAGCGATTTATCTATAGATAGTTATAAATAGACTGGCAGGATAAGGCAATATTAGTTATTAATAAGGTAAGCATGCTTAGAGCTTGGATATTATATACTATAAATAAGTAGCTCTGCAGGCTATATAAATTGCAGTAGGATTTTAAAGGTATACCTATTATTCTCTTTTATAAAGACTTCTATTAGTTTTATCCTATATAAGAAAGGTTAATCCTTTTTTCTAATATAGCTATCTTATAAAATAAAAATAACTTATTTAAGGCTAAGTAATAGCACTAGCATAATAAGGCATATATACTATAGAAGAAGTTTATAATAGTTATTATACTAGATAAATAAGTATATATAGCAGGAGATTTAGTTTTATAAAGACTGCTAAAGCAGATCTAATTAGGTATATAGGATTATATAGATTTAGAATTACTTAACTTAAGGTATTACTAAGAGGATAGGCAAATCCTATAGGAAATAGGTATTATAATAGTAATACTACTAAATAAGAACTAGTAAAACCTAAATATAGAAGTAACCTTGGCATTTTAAATCCTATAGTAGTTAATAATGCAAATCTTTATCTCTAAGTATAAATAAAAGGATAGCCTGCTAATAAAGGAAGAAGCTATTATAATACTAAATTAGGGTAATAATAGCATAATACCAGTACTAGCTATCTTTATATTTATACTAAGGATTCCTGTTATTATAAACTATAATACCTACTAAGGGCTAAAGTTAATTAATAATACTAGCTATACTGCTCTGGAGGTTATCCTTAATAAGACCTACCTAGGCCATTAGATCTCGGCTAATATAATAGTCCACTTTAGGCCGCTAGCAGGGATAATCCTAAAATTAGAGATAATAAAGGATATTTACTTTATTAGGATGCCATCTAGCACAGTCCTCTTAACGCCTATAAGCATTAGAATCCAATACTAGCAAAAGAGGCCGTAATAGCGTAATGACGTCAGCCAGAAGGGTTTGCCATATGCGGCGGCTTTTGCATATATAGATTATAAGGTATAAGGCAGGATGCTCGAGCGCATAGCACTAGAGTTACGCAGGATAAGGATAATAAATATTAATAAACATATTATCCCCTTATAGTGCAACCTATATAGCCTATATATATAGCTATTATAATGCTCGTTACTAGATAGCATTATGCTTATATTTAAGGTATAGGAGAGAGACTTAGTAGGCAACTGCATCCCCCTAGAGATAACTGCCGCATAGGTAAGACTAAAAGAACTAAGTAATAAGACTATTTAGGAGGCTATAGGCTAGTTAGATGACGATTCCTAAGGCTAGGGGGCCTGCATTCGGCGACGTTATCGAGACGAAATAGGAGAGGGGAGAGGGCAGGAAAGCGTTATAGGAAAGGTTATAGGATAGGAAAAGCAGGAGGGCTTTTCTAGAAGACACAAACGGTCTCCTCTCCTCATCACGCGTTCAAGCCAGAGCCAGACAGGTCAAACAGGCACGCACAAAGGAAGAGCTAGATAGACGCAAACTACCAATTATAAAGGCTATTTAAAGTTTTAAAGGTCGCGGGGCAAAGCTGGCACCTAGCATTTTAATTAGTTCCTGGCGGTTTTAGTTTTAACTAATAGAAAGCGAGCATTCCGACCCTAAACGGCGGGTGGGGCATAAGGGCCTTTCGTTCCTCAAGGCACCGACCTGCGTATTTAAAGCCAGCAATCCAATTGGCATTTTATCCTCAAACTCAATCAAAACATATACCTGCTATCTCATCCTATCTCTTTACCACTTTTTAAATCATTAAGTCCTGACCCTATATACCACTGCTTATTAATAAGTCGCGTCTCGGCGCCATTGACACGTGGGATCGCTTTAAGGATGAGATAAAAACCTTATATCTTACGAAGAATCTGCCACTTGAAGGACCTGGCGGTGCGATCGAGGTGATGAGCCGGCGTTTTGGATTTGATGCTTCGTAAGTTGACTTGATTTGCTCACTCACTCATTTATTTATTTTTTTTGTATCTACTATATCCAATGCATGTAAATCGCCAAGGAAAAAGAACATAATGGATGTCTAGTCATTTTGCCGAGTCCTCTGCTAATAAGAACCAGCAAAGCCCAATACGAATACCGATTGAAAAATTGGGGGTTTCGTAAATACTTCAAGGGGGCCCGGCCGAAAGATTGGCAGATTGCACGACGAAAAATCGAAGCAGCAAAGGCAAGGCTCTCCAGCACGGGCAAAGAACCACAGCTCTACTACCGTGGGGTGCCAGTGACGCCTAAAGTCCTTGATCGACGAGGTCATACGACTTATCTAGAACAGAGAGCCCTGGAGGAAGGTATGATACTTGAACCACCTCATAATTGCACATAGGACTCTTAGATCAACGAATTTTAACCCTCATGCTTTAGCTCCATCTCCCCAGACACCGCCGAACTTCAGCATCCGTATGCTTTCCTCTGTTTGTTCGGCTGATCTCGAACAAACTGGAACGAGGCGTACAGAGTCCAATCTTGACGTCGACGATGAAATGAACATTGGTAAGAACTGATATTTGCCAAATATCATATTATCTCAGTCCTAACTTTTAGAGATGTCATTCATTCATTTGAGGATCAACCCATATACACGGATAATGGTGTTTCTTTTATATCAGGGCCTCTGTCTCAGGACGACGCCTTTCCGGAAGAAATCTTGCCAGTGACTTCCACTTACGTCGACATGAGTAATGCCACTGTTTCTCATCCATCTCTTTCTCCATGCCCGTCCATGAGCCAATTCTTAAACTTTGACAGTTGCGAAGATAATTTTGACGTTCTACTAATCTCAAATCTACCTTTCTTCCAGCTGGGATATTTGTTGGAGCAACCTGGTACTGAACTATGTCCCCCTTCATTTCAACCTCCAAGCTGATAATCAACGTAGATTTCATGCTGATACAGCCCGTCGCCAATGAGACCCCGCGAAGGATGGCCCCATAGTCAAGGAACCCCTTTCTTCCCGAAACGGCGATGAGATTACTATCTAGCTTTGTTCGTTCAGACCTTCAAACTCCAAATCAAGTCTAGCCCCTCTCCGATCTTCTCAAGCGAAGCATTCCTGAGAGATATGACAATGAGCTGGCTCTCATAACGGGCGGAATCATTGAAAATAGCAGTCAAAGTCATTGGATTCCGGTCTTTAGGCTTGTGGCATACTTCTCATCCAACAATCTGCTGCGACCGGGCGACACCGATAAATTCCTGGAACATATCATTGACCACAGCATGATCGAACAGCTTGAGCAGTTCCTCGCAATCAACATCCCAACCACCCATGCATTTGCTACGAGATTGCTAGAATCCGGCATTCGCATTAAGAAAATTACCTTCTTATCGAGCCTTTTGAGCCGTGGAGTTAAGTTTGAAAATCACATAGAACGGATTTTCGAAATAGGAAATTCTGCATTCATCAATCTTGCCATTTCCAAGATGAGACCAGGAAGTCTTGCTGGGCCACGAGGAGGAAAGCTTCTTCAACGAGCTGCTAACCTCGGCTATATGAAAACGGCTCAAAACTTGATCGAAAATGGGGCAGATATTAACTACGTTGGAAACGGCAACGATCCCTGGGAGAGACTAACAACTCCACTGTTTCAAGTTGTAGGATCTCAAAACTTTGACATGGTCCTCTACCTGCTAAAGTCAGGTGCTGATCCAAACAAACAACTTAACCGGAGCGACAAGCGAAAGCGAGGCGATTGTGTTCGAAGAGACACCGCGCTTGGACTGGCGGTTGAGAAAGGAAATGTCGATATTACTACTGCGCTTCTTGACCATGGTGCCAGAGTGTCCTGCAAAATAGGGGACAAAGATATTTTGGAATGGACATGGCTTAACTCAGAGACTATCCACCGACTCTTGTTGGAAAGAGCCCGAGCTCAGGGCATTAGGGTAGCAGTCAGTTCTATACAAGATTTGATAGTCGAGGCTGCTAGAGGCATTCAGTCATTTCAAAACTATCTTCAAACAAAAGCAGGACCAGTTTCGGATTCCCAACTTGAACAAGCACTTGACAACTCGGTTTGCATGTCAAAGACACACGCCGTTACTGCACTGTTGCAACACGGAGTCGACCCGAATTGCCCGACACTGAATCACCGACCGCTTGAAACCGCGTTGAAATTGAGGGGGAACTACAGCATCAAAAAGGACCGGTTACGTATTTGCAAGCTACTTCTCTTATTCCTTGCAGATGCCAACATACCTGGAATTCTCAGCTTGGCAGCGAGCACGGAGCATCTCGACCTATTGAAATTATTCACCAGCCACGGCACAGCCAGCACAGTTCTAGCTAAACAAGGGACGGCGGCGCTTCTGAAAGCTTTGGAAACAAATCTGGTACCGGAAGCGGCCCATCTCATTGAATCTGGAGTCGACGTCAACAAGCCTGGTGTACGGTTCACTCCTATCCAACAGGCAGCAGCCTTAGGTAATATCGGCATGGTAGAATACCTTTTGTCCAAAGGCGCCGATATCCATGCGCCTGCTAACCTTTTGGAGGGGCGTACGGCACTTCAGGCAGCGATCGAGAATAACTATGAACGGGATGACAACTTTCAAATTGCTCACTTCCTTCTCGACATAGGCGCTCATGTGGACGCACCACCCGCGGACATAGACGGTATAACTGCTCTAGAAGCGGCATCAGTAGGGTCGAACGACAAGGAATCTGGTGTTAAACTCTTTAACCGCCTCCTGGACGCTGGAGCACCAGTCAATCGTCCAAATGGGCAGCCCTCCTTGCTACTCCACGATCTTATCCTAGGAGGTCCACCGTGGTTAGGGATTCTGACTCGCGTTCTTGAAGCTGGCGCAATCGTAAACCATAGTACGTCACACTACGAGTTGGAGGAAGAAGCAAACAGGACCCCCCTACAACTGGCAGCCAGATTTGGGCTGTTAGAAGCTGTACAGCTTTTTGTTGCCCATGGGGCTGATATCAATGAGGCAGCGAGCCATGAGTTCGGTAGGGCAGCTCTTCAGGAGGCAGTCTCGGGTCATGCGATCTGGGCCGATGAGGGGCGCGTGCCGAACATCGAGCTGATAGAATACCTTCTAGAACAAGGCGCGGACATAAACGCGGCACCAGCGATTTGTGGAGGAATCACAGCCCTCCAGGGAGCTGCTATTCAGGGAGACATCACGATTGCTCGTCTGCTGCTGTAAAAGGGCGCCGATGTAAACGCGGCTCCTGCATCTAAGGAAGGCCGCTCTGCAATCGAAGGAGCTGCTGAGTATGGACGTCTCGACATGGTTCAGCTTTTGCTGAATGCAGGGGCCGTCGGCGATATGCATGGCCAGCGCTTTAAAACCGCTATACAGCTCGCTAACTCTCACTCTCACTTTGCTGTTGCTAACCTCTTACGGAATGCAGAGAAGGACAATACTGTAACTATGCCAGTACTATTTTAAGAATAGGGAGGTTGATAATTTATAGTCTCAACTATTTATACATGCACAATGTCTTGAGCATGTTTATCTTTGCCTGTTTTGATGTTCAATGTATCAAGCCCGTAAATACACCCATGACCTACCAGGTATAAGGAGTTTCTGTATCTATAGAAGTTCCTTAACGCAGATCAGCCTGGACACTTTGCTGGTCGCTTTTGCCCACACATCGCCCGAAGCGTTATCATGAGTTAAATGACCTCGGAGAAGAAAGGGGAGTGGCTTGGTACCAATCACCTTCCTTGGTGCCTCCTGGCACAAGACCAAAATTTCCTGTCCTTGTTGTGCACCACCGGCGGCCGGGTCTTGTAAATGGCACTACCCCATCGCTTAGCTCCATGATAGCATCGGTGTCCCACATGGTTTCCTGTCTGTGAGCACCAGCGATCATATTGCAGGCCGTAAATGCATCCCTCACAACGGCTTCCATACTCTAGTCCATCTCAGAATTCTCACTACCCAATGGCTAGACATACGAGTTAGCTGGATTGTATGTAACAACTGCGAGCACTTCATTTCACACATTAAGGGCATGATCGGTCTTTCCTTCACCTTAACATCGTTAAAGTTGGTAAATAAATTACTGGGACCAATGCCATTCTATTACCAATGGTCATTGTGAGGGGTGGTTTATTCAGGCGACACCTAGCTTGGGTTAGCGCTGGGGTATCAATGCAAGGAGAGTAATAGCATCTAACTACATTTCTTGATTTAAATCCATGTAGAAACACCGCAATTACTGCTTAGTGCAACTAGATATTTACTGTTAAGCAGAATGCCACCATCGTTCACGAATCCGCCTGATAGCCAAACCCCCTTGTAAAAATGTGCTATTCTCATCTGACCTATTTGCATCAGGTTTTTGATATCCGGCTTTGTTAAGACAAGCAAACGGTCGGACAAAGGCAATCCAGACCCACGATCTTAGAATTTATTGCCAGCCTGACATCCTTACCTCTGTTATGTTGGATCCCGGAACTCTCCTGGGACAGTCAGGCTCGCTTTGCAGCCAAAGCAAGGGCTTCTGGGCTACCATGAGCTCGAGAAAGATGATGACGACGATGTTATCGAGATTCACCACTCTGTGCTGCGGCTGACCGACATCTTCACACAATGAGACACCACGTTACGGAAGCCCCATCCCCAAGAAGATATTGTCTCCATCATTTGATGTATGATGAAGGGTTGAGAAGACAATACAAACAAACCAAACTAAACTTCTTTCTCATCCACAACTTTAATTATTCCATCTTCTCGGCTTTTTTCAGAAAGGAGTGGTATTAGCCTGAAGATATTGTTTATATCGCGTAGTAGTATTAAGTGAAAATAATACTTAGACTTAATTATTAGTTATTAAGATAAGAGTTCTTCTTAGCTTAATATCTCTAAATAATTTTATCTAGGACTTTAAAATACCAGTAGTCTAATATATTATTCTAGCTTCTCTTACTGCTTTTTCCTAATAATATAATTTTAGTATTTAGCTATATTAATATTTAAATAGAGTTCTCTTTAGACCTAACTATATTACCTAAGGTAAGGTTAAGTTCTTATAAAAGGCTAAAAGAGGCACTATTTAGAAAGTTAAAATATAATATAATTTCCTTTATTATATTACTTTATATAATATATATAATAAGTAAGTAAATTAGATAAGTAAGTAAACTAAAAATCTAAACCTTTTAAATAAATATTATAATAAAAATATAATAAATAATCTATTTAATTAAATTTAATTACTATACTTATTACTAAAGGCCTTAATACCCTCTTAATAGGTCTTTATATTATACCTAGTCTTACTGCAAGTTTTATAGCACTAAACCCTTAATTATGCCGAACTTCCTTAATTATTACTTCTTAATAATTCGGCTAATACTTATATATTTATATTTATTTAATTAATTAAATTCTAACCTTTTTATATAATTATACTCTCTTTATTTTATAAGTAGGTCCTTTTTACCTTATATTACTAGTTAAATACCTTATTTACTTATTAAAGATTATATATCTTAGCTTATAATAAGGTATTTTTATATATTATTACTATTATTCCCTTAATAAGAGACTTTAAAGCTTTTAAAATTAACTTTAAGGAGCTGCTTTTATATCTTTTAATTTATTTCTAAAGGTATTTAAATTAAGATTTAGCCTTAAGTATAGTCTATAAGGTCTTAAATACCTAAGGGGTTAAGAGGTTAGTAACCTTCTTAATAGGTATTAGAGTTTATAGCTATATATTAAGCTTTAAAACTATATATTTTAGGTTAAAAGGAACTAGTCTAGCTTTTTTAAAACCTCTCTTAATATTTTCCTTAATTATAATAACTTAAAAAGTAATATAAAAGGCAGGAAAGAATTTAGTCTTAGAAATATAGGTAATAGACCTTTTAATTAAATGCTTTATTTCTTAATTATATGCCTTTTTTAATAGCCTAAAATACCTAATATTAAAGGGCTAAAGTAAGTAAGAAGAATAAGGTAATATATAGAGTATAATAATATTATTTTCCTTATAATATATCTTAAAGTTAGTTAAATAATAGCTTTTATAGCTATTAAGGATTAAAAGATAATAGCTATTAATTAATTAGTTAGATATATATTAAGTAAAGTACTTTAGCTATTAAAAGCCTATTTTATTATTTATTTAGCTATTTTATATTATAGTAATAACTTAATTAGTTAAGAAGTTACTTTTTTAATACTAATTAATAAGGTAATATTAGCCTATAATTATAATAAATAAATTAATTACCTAGCCTTTTATATTAATTACTTAAATTATTATAACTTATTCTTAATTTCTAAGCTATATTAATTTTAGTTTTCCTTACCTCTTTAAGCTAGTAATAACTATATTACTTAAAATTATACTTATTATAAAGCTAGTCTTATTAAAGTTCTAAATATTATCTAATTAAATATTATACTTTATAATTATATTTTATATAAGCCTAAACTAATTATAAATAATAATTAAATCTTTATATTTAGCCTTTTAATAATTATATCTTTATTAAAAATATATCTTAAGCTCTTTATATTACTTAATAAAATTAATAGCCTAATACTTACTAATAAGTAATATATTATAATTAATAAGTAATTAATTAGCTATTTCTTTAATATTATATAATTATAAAAGAAATCCTTATAAAGATAAATTAAAGATAAATTAAATAATAGCTTATTTCTTTAAATTAGATAGTTTTTATAACTTAAGTATAGTATTATATTAAGAAGAAATACTATAGGTTTAGCGCCAGAGTAAACTATAAGAGGCCTAGTATATCTTAGCTATATAATAAAGACCTAATTCTGGGTTATTTTAATAGGCCTAAAGTATAAGAATAATATTTACCTTTTTATTTAATTAAGATATAATTAATAATTAAGGATTAATTAATTAAATAGAAATATTATAAAGTAAGGGATTTTTAGTCTACTTGCTTATCTGGTCTACTTGCTTATTATATATGTTAATTAGCTTGCGCATGTTGCATTTTTAAGATCTATCTATACTTAGTAGGGTGCGTTTCCGCAGCTAGGACATTGGGTCTGAGTGCTGGACACGGAAGCTCCGCAATGTTTGCAAGATACGATGGTGGAAGGCATGATGAACTTGTCGGTACACTCGAAATTAGGTGGCCACCGTACTCTCAAAGAGATCTGAAAATGGACCGAAGTTGACAGATGTGACCGCGAAAAAAAGAGGCATATTTCGAGTTTAAGTATGTCAAGATTGTTACCGTATGCGATGTTTCCTCGCCATATTAGCCTGTGTACGGGAAAATGACAAATCACTAATGAAGACAGGTAACTGGTTCTTACTGGGTAGTTCATTGAACTTCCTGGGCGTTATGCATAAGCCGGTCGCAGTACGAGCGTGAATTACTTAACAGGGCAGCTGGGGGGCTGGTGAATAAAAGTTCACGTTCGTGATGCGATTAACAAGCATTACCAGCCGAGTGGTCTTCTCTCGATCAACAATTGGACGATTATACAATGGTTTGATCCTCTTGAGACCATTCGTTGTGGAGTGAATTACGACTTTGGTTGGTAGTTTATCATCGCATCCGTTCGATAGCCATAATCTGATGAGTTATGCCATATTTTCCTTCTCATGAGAATAGAGACAACAAGCTATCCAATCGGCCAAGTGCCGCCTGTGCAAAGGAGCCCGATTTAACAACGACCCACCGTCAACCAAATCTGACACATCATTCACGGCGGTGCCCTGAGCGTTTAGCGGGCTTGCGGACTCCAATCAAAGATCGAGATCGCAGCATACCTATCCGTACCCCGTACAGGGTACACTACCCCTCTCTGATTCTTAGAGCCCCCTGTCTGCGACGCGGACCCCCTGCGTTACTCGATATACGTATCTCAATTGGCCCGCGCTGGTAACTTTAAACGGTAAGTTGGACCCGCGTTTCCGACCTCAACATTTAAGTACGTTCTAATTATAATCATCATTAATGATCGACCAGGCAGCAATGTTGATCAAGCGCCGGGCAGGGCGGGGTAGTGAGACATGCAGGATTATTGTGAGGTAATGAGCTCGATTGCAAGGGCCCCAGTAGTGGCAGAGCCCTGACACTGGTAGCTGAACGGCTGGAATAAGCAGCCGGCCCCGCATCACTTCGCAATCCCTAACGTGACCAAAAGCCTACTCAAGAATTATCAGCAGAAACGCATTGCGTTTCCTGTTTTTGGCTAATCACCGTCTAGTATCTTCGCGCCATATTCTCCACGATGGAAAACGCACCGCGTTTCTCGCACCGCACTTACGAAATTGAAAACCTAAAACACGAAACGCGTTGCGTTTCCGTCGGCTGACCCTTGACAAATTCAACAACTTGACTGCTCCAGACCTAAACAACAACATTCATTACCATCGTCTACTGAAACGTATGTGTTTATTATTGTCGTATGGTATCTAATCTATCTCTGTCTATTTATCCTATCTATTATATTTATATAATATATATAATAAGTAAGTAGACTAGATAAGTAAGTAGATTAAAAATCCCTTACCTTATAATATTTCTATTTAATTAATTAATCCTTAATTATTAATTATATCTTAATTAAATAAAGAGGTAAATATTATTCTTATACTTTAGGCCTATTAAAATAACCTAGAATTAGGTCTTTATTATATAGCTAAGATATACTAGGCCTCTTATAATTTACTTTAGTATTAAACCTATAGTATTTCTTCTTAATATAATACTATATTTAAGTTATAAAAACTATTTAATTTAAAAAAATAAGCTATTATTTAATTTATCCTTAACTTAAATTTATAAGGATTTTCTTTATAATTATATAATATTAAAAAAATAGCTAATTAATTACTTATTAATTATAATATATTACTTATTAATTATAATATATTACTTATTAATTATAATATATTACTTATTAATTATAATATATTACTTATTAATTATAATATATTACTTATTAATAAATATTAAGCTATTAACTTTATTAAGTAATATAAAAAGCTTAAGATATATTTTTAATAAAAATATAATTAGTATTAAGAAAGTAACCTCTTAGCTAATTAGGTTATTACTATAATATAAAATAGCTAAATAGATAATAAAATAGGCCTTTAATAGCTAAAGTACTTTACTTAATATATATCTAACTAATTAATTAATAGCTATTATCTTCTAATCCTTAATAGCTATAAAAGCTACTATTTAACTAATTTTAAGATATATTATAAGGAGAATAATATTATTATACTTTATATACTACCTTATTCTTCTTACCTGCTTTAGCCCCTTAATATTAGGTATTTTAGGCTATTAAAAAAGGCATATAATTAAGAAATAAAATATCTAATTAAAAGGTTTATTACTTATATTTTTAAAACTAAATTCTTTCTTACCTTTTATACTGCTTTTTAAGCTATTATAATTAAGGAAAATATTAAGAAAGGTTTTAAAAGAGCTAAACTAGTTCCTTTTAACCTAAAATATATAGTTTTAAAGCTTAATATATAGCTATAGACTCTAATACCTACTAAGGAGGTTACTAACCCCTTAACCCCTTAGGTATTTAAGACCTTATAGATTATACTTAAGGCTAGATCCTAATTTAAATACCTTTAGAGATAAATTAAAAGATATAAAAGTAGCTCCCTAAAGTTAATTTTAAGAGCTTTAAAGTCTCTTATTAAGGAAATAATAATAATAATATATAAAAATACCTTATTATAAGTTAAGATATATAATCTTTAATAAGTAAATAAGGTACTTAGCTAGTAATATAAGGCAAAAAGGACCTGCCTGCAAAATAAAAAAAGTATAACTATATAAGAAGGTTAGGATTTAATTAATTAGATAGATATAGATATATAAGTATTAGCTAAATTATTAAGAAGTAATAGCTAAGGAAGTTTAATATAATTAAGGGTTTAGTATTATAGAACTTATAGTAAGACTAGGTATAATATAAGGACTTATTAGGAAGGTATTAAGGCCTCTAGTAATAAATATAGTAATTAAATTTAATTAAATAGATTATCTATTATATTTCTATTATAATATTTATTTAAAAGGTTTAGATTTTTAGTTTACTTGCTTGTCTGGTCTACTTGCTTATTATATACATTACTTCTTTTTAGTTAGGTTAAATAGAGAAATAGCCAGGGTTTGGGTTAATAAGTATGATTTGAGACTAACAGTTTCGACTTGAGGACGAAATTCAACAGTACACGCTCGTTAGAACATCGCGTCGCTTGGATAGCCAGGACTTGTTTAAATAGAATTCTGACCATGAATCAACATGCGCTAATTAGACTATCGTTCATGCTCCGTACGCTTTCCTTAACTAGCAAATCCATTCACCACTAGTTTGTCATCTCCGCCCCTCCCCGTCTATCAATGGCGTAGTTACTTTGGTTGGATCTGTCTGGATTAGTTGAAAGCTGCTGCAAGGCATGAGTGAGGGACTCACATTTTGTGAATTGAGAAACTCCAGGAGCTTGCCTGAGTCGTCGACCTCGCCCTCGACTGCGGACGATGGACCTCGTCTGGTGTAGAATGGCGACTCAAAATAAGGTGGGTAGTAACCAGCATATTCCCAGTCGATGATAGCGTTTATCTTGAAGGTGCGCGGGTCGACAATAATATTATGTTGTGATAGATCGTTGTGGCAGAAGACATACTCCCTCTGCTCAGATGGTGAGAGTGTCCAATTATTGGATTGCGCGCGCTGCATCACACGATAGGGTGGGATAACAATGCCAGAAGGCCCACCAAGGCGACTCGACTTCAGGGTTCTGAGTGTCGCGAGATAGCCCTTTAGCTCCTCCTGTACAATTGCTTTCCCTTCCTCTGACAGATCGGCCATATTAACGCCATCGATATATTCCGTGATGAGATAGTACGCTTCATCATCCTCAAAATCGCAACATACGGCGGGGACCGGGATGTTTGTTTGTGAGTGAATAAATCGCAAGGACTCGGCTTCGTTCATGAGACGTTCTTTATTCAATTGGGGGACATGGCGGTTGCCATCAAACCTGACACGAAACTCACGAGGTCGCAAGGTTCTCTTGATGAAAGTTTTTCTGCGTTGGTAATATTTTCTCTCAAAGGTAGTCGCAAAGCAGCCCGGTTCTTTGTTGTTTCTGTCTGAATCCATTGTAATTTCGGAGAAAATATTGAAGAAGTAGAAAACCCAAATCACGTTGCAGATTATTAAGGCCAACGACTTTTGGCATTACCTCAGCAAGTTCAGCCACTCAGGAATACTAGCGCGGTGCACATTCGTCCAGCTGGTACGGGGCCGTTACGAATTTTAAACCAATCAAAGTTCATTACGTGTCGAAACAGCCAATGACGGGCTGATTAAATGGCTGACCTTAATTGTAATAATCACTTCGTGGCTCTTATCTTCTGCCAATAATTTCGCAATTACCTTTTATACCCTCAGCATGCCCATTTAGGCATATTCTAAAGCCTTCTCCACCAGTAAAACATTACGCCAAGTCAAGTGCAGACGCTCAAGAGACTTGAGCTTCGCTATGATATCTCGCGTCAAGCTATCAATATATGAAAAAAAGAAATTACTGCATGTTTCCAACCAACACCAGTAAGAAAATAAAGGAGCCGCGATCACCCGAGCCTCAAACCTGCAGCCATCTATAAATTGTGCCCTCTGAGCCTTGGATGCTGTCAACGCCTTCCATGATTAAGCGCTGGGCAGGGCGGGGAAATAAGACATCCTAAAGTGATGATCCACACCATCGCTGTGGCAGAGTACTCACTACCGTATCGACTCATGAAATTCGTCCCGTCCTATGGGTCCAATGCACTACGCTCATTTGGTTGCAGCCCTTATTTAGCAAAATGTCAGATCTTTATTTACAACTCTACCAATAATATGCTCAGAGAGCTTAAAAAAGGATCCACAGGACGGGACGAATTTCATGAGTCGATACGGTAGTCCAATAGTTGTGCATGCTCGCTCACCGGTCAAAAGTCGGTCAAGAGTACCGAGGTGGGGAACATCGAAAGGGTCCAAGGTTCTTCTCTATCCGATCTGGCAATAAGTTTTGGGCTGCCGGAAAGGCCAACATAGTATCCCTTCGCTTCCTCTTCGGTCATCAGTGATTGAGATTCGGCCATCGGTGATTGAGATGCGGTTATCGTCCTGGATAAGATGGCTTAGTAGGCGAACTTTCGAAGATTCGGGGAGAAGATACGAAAGACATGATGGTTCGTCAGCACTGACTTTGTCAGAAAGTATAAGTTTTGTGGCGTGCAGTCTCATCCACCTACCGATGTCATGACGGCTCGCAATTATCGCGTGTCGAACATGCACAGATTGCCAAGGCGAGGAGGGCGGAGAGGGCGATGCAGAGCCGCGTGGAGACGGGGAGGGAACAAGAATTTGTAAAACAGGTTGTCAATGATGTGCCAGGGAGGCTCAACGGTTAATTTATTTGGTTGGTTGCAAGCTGAATTAGCACCGGACCTTAGTCTGGCAAGGCTCTATCTACTAGTGACTCTGCTAGCCTAGGGTTAAGTCTGGGGAATGCTTGACAGGCACCGGGGATAGGAACTACTGTATACCTATAGATGTCGCTTGGCAAGGGCTGCGACGCTAAACGCCGAATTGAGCAATGTTCTCCAGGACCATCTCCCTCCACTCCTTAGCTAGATGCTTTCTTTGATCCCCTGGCAATACCTCCACTATTACTCGCAAGAAGTTAGCTGCTTTCTACATGCTCTCCTGTAGTAGTGAAGTGAACTTAGTATCTTTAAGCAGTGAGCTGCCCCTCTCTTTGGCAGCCAGGGTATACTGGCAATCTTACCTTGAAGACTCTGACTACCAGTCTTTAGCCTGGGGTGAGTAACATAATCTGGCGGGTTTGGAAATAAGAGTCGTCACGCAAACACTGGTTTTAATTTCCAGTTATGTGCTTGCCGATTCTGCTTGACGCTATGGTGTGACCCTAGCTGTGTTGTTGCAAGCTGCCTTAGCTGTCTTCCTATTTAATGTAATCTGGAAGGATAACGTTGCGTTTAGATAGGTCGTAAGTAGACGTTAATATCGTTATTAATATTATAGGAGACTTATTAAACATTATCCTATATTAAATAATGGTTAATAGGAGTTCTAAAGTAGTTTATGGCTTTAAGCCTTCTATTAGTTATTTATTAAGTCCCTTAAGTATTATTATATTTTGCTAGAAAAGATCTAGTAACTTTATTAATATCTAAAGAATAGCTATATATTCTTAATTCTTAATATTCTAAAAGCTTTTATTATAATATTATCTAACTGTAATATTATTAACTAGTAATAGTATATCTTTATAGCCTTTTAATATCTTTATAATTTTTAAGTTTTTTATTATTAATTACTTTATAAATTATAATACCTTAATAATTATATTAAAGTCTTATATAATACTTTAAGGCAGAGTTATTTATATTAAAATATTTATATAATAATAAGTAAGGTCTTAATATAATATTTATTTCTTTTTATTTTGCCTTAAAGTAATTATATATAATATATTATTTGCCCTTATTATAAAGTATCTTATAAATCTATTTAGCTCTCTAAAGGATTTCTTAATTAATTTAAGGAAAAGACTTAATAGCTTTAATAAAGGCTATAACATTATAATAAGATAGTAAGATAATAATAGGTTAATTAGGAATACTTAGCAGGTAACTAGATATTACTAAAATAAGAAGGTATAGATAGTCCTAATACTGCTTAGCACTAATAATTAAATTAGAAAACCACTAAGGCAATATAAGTGCTATCTTTCCTTAGTAACTCCACTTAGGCCTAACAAGATTAATCAGGCAGTCTATGGCTTATTCGCAAATGCGGGTTTTCTCCTTTGCCCTAGTTCCGTGTAGCAAATTATTACAAGCAACTAGCTGCGCCCAAAGTTGTATAAAGACGTTGGAGCGATCCCGGTACTCTATGGCATTCAGAGCACTATAGATCTCGAGCGACGGAGTGTAAGGGTTTTGAATTTAATAGTTAGCAACAGAGACCCAGGATGAAAAGTCAACACAGTCAGGTGGCGAAAAATAGGGAGCCTAGTATTATATCCGAAAAAATGCCGCTTGTTAATACCATGTTCTAAGTCTCCGATCTGTGGTAAGGTCTTTACTTAAATTGCTATTAAACATAACTAGGATATATCTTCTAATAGTGTAACTAAAGTAATCCTTAAATGGATTTATATAGCTCTTAATTAATCCCCAAAGCCCTTTAAACTTCTAATAAAGATTAAGGAAGAAAAGACCAGTTTAAGATATAATATTCTTATAGTTAGAAAGATGCTAAAATATAGATTTAAATTAATTATTATTAAGTAAAATATACTTTCTTATTACTATTTAATAAGGGATATTTAATAGTAAATCTTTATTAGTAAATATAAAGTAAATTAAAATATAGGCACCTTAAGCTTTATTATAGATTTCTAATATTATATATAAAGTAATAATATAGCTAACTTATATTACTAATTCCTATTTAGCCTATTCTAAATACTAAAGGTAAGGTAGTATATAGTAGCTAACCTAAATATAAAGCCGCTCTTAATATAATTATAGTTTTATTATTATATACTAATAATAAGCCCTAGCTATCTCTTCTATTATTAGGCAGATAACTTTCTTAATAACCTTATCGCCACTTTATTAATAATTATAATTAAAATTAGTTTTTACTTATTAAAGTAATTATTATAAAGATAGCTTTATATTAATAATAAATATAATAAAATACTATATATTTATCTAAGATAAAAGGCTATACTAAAAGGGATTTTAAAGTATATAAAGTTAAATTAGAGTTTTTAAGGCAATATATCTATTATACTAGTTTATATATAAGTAAGGAATCTAGAGCATTCTTAAGCCTTAAATAATTATACTTAAGCCTAGGCCTTGCTGCTCTTATAGCTCTCTAATATAATATATTTAGCTATAGGCAGTCTATTATAAAAGCTAAATCTAATTATTATATAAGAATTGCTCTTTACTAGTTAATATATAAGTAAGAAGCTAGTAGAAAAGCTAGGCTATATAAAAAGCAAGAATTAGAAAAGGTAGTAAAATAATAATAAAGATAGCAGCCTTATAAAATAAGTAATCTAAAGGAATAATAAATCTTATAGCCTAAGTAAATATAAAGTTATTAATATCCTTAATAAGTATAACTTAAAATAGTTTATAGTTAGTATAAGTAAATATAGTAAATACTTTAAGAAACTTAAGGGCTATATAAGGATTCTATCTTAACTTAAAGTAGCCATTATACTATATTATAAGAATTACATTAAGCCAAAAAGTTATCTCTTTATAGATATTATAGTTTATTAAGTTCCTTATATTTATAGCAGCTTTAAGATGCCGCTTATTAACATCTTATACCTATAATAAAGTATTATAATAGATATAAAAGGTTAGTGCCTAATAGTAACCCTAGTTAGCTAATAAAAGATTACTAATTATACTTTAGTTTAAAGCAAGAAGTAAGAGAAGTCTTAAGCTAAATAATTTATATTTACTAAATATAATAAAAAAAAGTTTTTTATAATAGCTATATGCCTTAATATAAATAATTCCTAGCTTATACTTATCTATATAGCCTAGATTTAATACTTATATATACTTTGCCTTAACTTAGTAATTACTAAGGTTATAAAGCAAAAACTACTAGAAGTTTTAAGTATTTATTAAGGATATAGGTATATATCTAAATAGTTACTTATATAAATAAGGGTAATACTAACTCTTTTAAAATATAATATAAGGTTCTTATACTAGTTAACTAAAAGATAGAGGATTTACTATATAATTATAAGTCCTAATATCGATTTAGTAAGAATGTATTTTTAAATAAGTAGGGTTAAAGGCCTAGAAAATAGAGGCCTAAAAGTAATATAGGCTTTTACTAAGTATTACTCTCTTAAATATATTTTTTAAGTTATAAGACTAAAATAGTAACTTAAGGTCTTTAAAATATAATATTAATTTATTACTTTTTATAACTAGTTAGAAAAAATTTACTTTCTTAGCTATTAGATTTTAAAACTATAAAAGATTTTCTATTAGAATTATATACTAAAGATAAATAGCTTTACTTATATCTTTTAGTTTCTAGTAGTTATTCCTAAATCTTTCTTAAAAAGAGTAAGATTTTATATATATAATTTTATATATTCTTAATAACTCCTGCTAGTAAGGGTTAAATACTGCCTTAAAGGCCGCCAGAATAATAATATAATTATAAAGATCTTTTTATTACTTAAGTAACAAAGCATTTCAAGTTAATAATATTATATCTTTTATAGTATTTAAGAAGAAAAGAAATATAAAGAAGTATATACTATATATATTAAATATTTTAAGTTTAATATATTATATCCTTATTAAGTCTAGTCTATATAGCTAGACTACCTTATTATTAAATATATTTAATATAGCAGAGGGAAAAAAGGATAACTAAAAGTTATTAGGCAATTAGATTACTTAGAGGCCTTTTGCCCTAAACCAGATACTATCGATATCCTATTACCTAGATAATAATAAAGCCGGCTAATCTAGATAGGCAAGAGCCTCTAATAACTTATTAAACAAAAGTAGCTAGATCGGCTGGTTAGCAAGAAAGCCTTTCCACTGCTGGAAAGAGCTGCTAGGGTCATAAGGGCCAGTTTTACCAAATACGGTAGATAGAGGAGGAAGGAACTGTTAAAGCTGTTTAACACGCTCCCGAAGAGAGTAGGTAGGCTCGGCCTTATTACCCTCAACCCGCTGTGTACCTATTCTGGGTTCTCAATATTATATCAACTGTAACGCTGGGGTTTTTCGCGGACGTAAAATTACATTTAGAGCTATAGAAAACCCTGAAGATCTGGTCGTAAGCATCTTTATACGGATCAAGGAACTCAGGGTTCAATCCAGCATTTCCTTGTCGAATAGCGTCGATGAAGTTTTGCAAGGTCTCATTGCGAGGTTGAGCGGCGGGTAAGGTAGTATCATCGCTTGGGCTATCTTGAGGTTCAACGCTAGTAGTGGCACGGTGACGACGGTTTGTGAGTTCCGATGACCCTGATTCAGTTGAGGATATCGCCGGTGGGATGCGCGATCGATGCAGCCTGACACGAAACTTTCGCACGCGCTATCTCATGAGCACTCGCGCCAATTCAAGAGGAGCCGTTTGATGCACGAGCGAAAGCCCTAGGCTTACATCGGCGAGTCCAGCGGCCTGTTCCGTGCCATACTGTAGGTGTATCGGCTGATTGGTAAAAGAAGGAATAACCCTGGGATCAGTTGCGTCACAAAATGTCAGGTTGGAGGATACTCGGTTATCGAGACCCGGTGCTGACACAGCGCTTCCATGAGCAGTCGACACAGACACAGAGATCGGAACCCGCACTTGGTATATCGAAGGGCCTGCGATATTACTAACAGGCCTGGCGTTATGGCGCGACGCATCCTTAAGTGACACTAGATTGCGTGTAGGGTCCACCATGCGGGCCCTGTGATGGCCTGAACATTCCTCGCGAACCAGCGTTTGTTGCATTTGGCGCTTCAGGAATCGGCAATTTCTCGCCCGTTCACGCTCGCTATCGATCTTATTTGGATTCGTAACGGCTCGGCGACCCATCGTTCACTAGATGCTTGGAAAATATACTTATATGGCTGTGTTTGTGAAAATATAGACGCCCTTCCAAATGTCAGCTGCAGGGTCAATTCTGATCAGCCCCTATTGTTAAAGTTTAATGAGCACGACGTAATGCTCAATTTCTTCAACAGGGTATTTTGTTGGCTGACATGAATATAAACACGGATTAACTGTTGAGTGATCCGACGTGATCTTATGTCAGCTATGCATGCCTAATTTGTTGCCTTGCATAAGATAAATTCAGTAGGTCGAAGCAGGGTTGAAGACCGCTATACGGACGTTCATTGGCTCTAAAGCGGATGATAGGGATACCGGCCATTTTAAACAAAATTTAATTGGCTATAAGCGGGCAAGGGTAAGGATACGGCTCTGATCGATAACTACCCTGTAGCTGTTATTTCTCGATTCCCATAACCGATCTAAAGGGCACCAGGTAATTAAGACCTACTTTCTCAATAAAATAAAATCTTCTGTATTATTAAAAGTCCCTTAATTTATATTCCAGTGTGTGAACCAATATCGTGGTGTTGTTGCGTTGAGTAAAGCTTTTACAAACTCCCCAGATGTAAAGGCCATAACCCAAAACCCGAAGCTTAACATTGATAACTGATAGCCTCCATTGCAGTACATGTCCGAAAGGCGTCTCCGCCATCTGCTGAAAGTACGTCTTGCACATTTGATCCAGCAGGTCGGGAATTCCATCTTCGTCATCCTGCTTCTGGAAGCACACGAAGTCGAACAGGATGAGCTGGGCAGTCCAGGTGAGCGCGGATAGATTGCTGTTGAAGTTCCCTGGTTCGCGCCATGTGCACCGCTTATGCTGCTCGTTATCCACCCGGCGCGTCAGAGCCTTCGTCCGGCTAAGCATAGCACAGAAGCTCAAGATGGCAGACCGGAATGGCCTGCTTCTGACAGTCTGGCAGATGAGCGAGATATAAAATTTACGGATGGTGTGCTTCAGCTCGGCGTCGCGCTTACCATAGTCCCTATTAGCCATACCTTCCTTCTCATCGCAACTTAATGTCCCCCTCCCCTTTACCGCCTTATCACGCCTCCATCCTCACTCCAGTCAAAGTGATACGCAGGGCCCTCACTCCGTTGAAGGCTCATCCCGTACGCCAAGAGACTGAAGAACTTACTAAGCGGTGATAAAGTGCCATTATATATATGGTTGATACGAATGGCATTGAGGGCTGCGAGCTGACGGTAGCGGGGTCTTGCGGCAAAACCGGCATGAGGATGAGCATGCCGAGGTAGGATGGCCTCAAGGAATATCAGCCGCGTATAATAAATCAATCGGGAGAGTATAGGGGTATATTAGGCGGGTCGCAAGTATCTGTTCCCCTCTTGGCTGGAAAGTCCCCGAATAGTACTGAAGTAAACGAGCAAGGTCGAGCTTGATATGCTATCTTCGAAATCCTCGGTAGCTATCTGGTAGTAGAACTGCAATACTGCATCTACAGACCGATTGCAACTATTATATGTCTCTCTGGAATTGGATATGTGAGTACTAGTATAGTTCCTATCCTCCCTAGAGACTTGAGGACTAGAAGCTCTAGCCTACTAACTTCTAGGATTGGATTCCTTATTGCTTGAATTTTCTGTTTCTGAAGCCTTGCTAGCTGTGCTTGCATATTCAGAAAATCCAGATATAATCTTATCCTCTAATTCTAAGTCTTTATCTTCCTCTTCTATATCTATAGTTATATCCTCTATATTATCGACTTTATTATTCGTTTCGTCCCAGTATAGGTCAAACCAGAGTTCTTCTAACATTATTCTTTAAGACCTTAATAAGGGGCGGCCTAGGATAGACTAAGAGATAGTAGGTAGCAGTCTCTAGATATAGAGCTAAAAGCTAATATAATGCTTAAACTCATTCTAGTATACCTATTTAGATCTAGCCTAAGATATAAGCTTAAATAGCGCCTTATAAGGATAATCTAGAAGGCAATTGCATAGCTATTGCCAAATGCTAATATTGGTAAATCTAACTGTCTTACTATATTGGTTAAATAGCTAGTTAAAAGTAGTAGTAATAGATGAGACTCTGTACTTATCTACGGCCGGATTACTAAGCTTCTATCTATTATATATGCCTAGATAGTTTGCGGTCCTTGATAGCATCGTTGTAGGCAGGGCCGAGAGGGATATAAGCATTAAGCAGTCTGCGCGTTTAAAAGTTCGCTCCTAGCCTATCTGGCGTATCTAGTTTGTTAGTAGCGCTTGCGACGGCGTAATAACTCCCCCTACTAGTAGCTTAATAGAAGTAGACTGCAGACCTAGATATTTCTGTTCTTTATTTAGTAGCTAATTGGCAAAATAGTGTATAGAATCTGGCGCTGGCTATAGCAGTTTATTACTAGATTGGCTCCTAGATGCCCCTGCCCTAATAGGCGCTATGATAACCTAAGCCCTTTTAATATTGTTTAGTGTCTAGCTCTGTGAGGAGAGATTATTATTAATATAATCTCATAGCCAATACTTCCTACTGCTTCTTATAGCAGTAAGTTCTAGTTTATAGAGTATCTTAATATGCTTTAATAGGATATCTAAGCTTGTAGAATAAAGACTATAATATTTGCAAGCCTTACTATCCTAGATCTGCAGATGGGGATGTGGTGTAGAACCATCTGGTTGTTTAGGAAGGGTATTGGGGCTAGGGAGCTTAAGCAAGTTAACCAATGCGTTTAACTGCTAGCAAGCTGATTTAGAGATATAATATTTCTTACCGAAATGCCGCCTAACACAATCATTATCAGCCGCAAGCGCGTAGCTATATAGCATGTAGATAATGGCCTGCTCTGGTAGATTAAAGTAAAGATAAAGCTTCTCTAGCCTGGAGTATTAATCTAGGCTTAGTAAGATTTCTCAATAAGTTTAATAAGATCCATTTATTATATATATAGTATAGGTTAGTTATTTATATAGGTTAACATAGGCCAAATAGGAAACAGGAAATAGAAAGTAGTTTTAATAGACTTAGCAAGGGTGGCACGGTCTAACGCGATGTAAGAACGGGCCCCGTTTCGCGTTTGCTGTTAAGAGTCAAAAACAGGAACAGGCCCCGTTCTGAGATAGAGTTATCCCTGTTAATTCTAGCCTACGTGATTGGTCTAAAACCCGGAACGGGCCCCGTTCCTGTCGTGAATACTTGAGTAGGATAGGTCCCTGTCTTTATTAGCGTGGTTTTGATTTGTATGTGTTTTCCATTGGATTCAGACCTGTATTTGCCTCGCAGCTAGGATAGGATAGGGATGAGGTGTAAAGGCTTTCCCTGGTGGAACAGGTGCACGTTGCTGCTAATATTTCTTGATATTGGGGGATGATATGAGATATATAGTCCCCGGTTGATCGATAAACAGGAGGCCTAAGAAAAAATGCTATCGATATCCCAGGTGCAATCGATGCTTATGGGCGAAATTTGAGACCTTTCGATATCAAGATTGGGGCGATTGTCTCCACCATTTAGGATCGATACCCACTCTAGCCGCGGGGCTCGTTCCCCTGAGATGGCCGCAAAATCCTAAATAGGCTAGTGCGGTGGAGGCGAAAACTGAAGGGGTAGAAGTTGTGACTGCTAAATTCTGATTGGCCATAGACTTGACTGCGAAATCCCAAAATGGCTAGTACTGTGACCGCAAAATTCTAAAGAGTACGTTATAAATGACCCGACCGTTAGGCACAATACGGCATGTAGAATACCCTAGTAGACCCTGTTAGCCCCTATCTTCTGCAGGCGAAGACCCATAGCGCCTAAAATTCTTTAGGCTGTTATTATCTCTCCATGGAAACTGATACAGATATCTGGCGACCCGAATTATGCAGTTACAGAAAGGCAATGCGTTTCTGATAATAATTCTTAAGTAGGGCACGGACTATCAAATTGGGTATCAGGACCTGATATGCGAGGTAATTAATATAGTAGTAAAAACCCGGCTGACTATAGCTAAGCTGGGAGCGCTAGCCATGTTAGGAAACGTAACGCTTTACTGATAAAGTATACTATTCTATAATAGGAAATGTAATGCTTAAATACAAGCCACTCTATCGCAATATACTATAACATGCCGCAATAGCAATATTAATCTAAAAATAATAAAACTTAGTCTTTTATAATCTCTAGACTAGGAAATTATATTTCAGAGCCAAGTTTAACTAGATTATTAGGGGCAGCGTTGAAAACCTAAGCTGTAATTGCCTACTGGATTTGCGCCCTGCTAGAGCTAAGCGGCGTGTTAGAGAGCATGCGCGAGGCCCTCTTACAGAATAACCAGCGACTCGCCATCTAGTTAGAGGCCCGGCTAGAGGGAATCCAGGCCGGTCTCGATTCCCTGCTCCAGGGCAAGGTCCTAATCACTTTTACCGGCCACTTTAGAGCCGGGCCAGCAGTGTCGCTGGCGCCGGCGCTGGCGCCGTCGATAACCCCTACCTTAAACTTCAATACGGCTCTGGCTCTGGCTCTAGAGCCTCCAATACCAGGTATGCCTGTTATTACAGCCCTGGCCAAGGTCTTTATAGTGCAGGATATATGGAAGGAGTAGGAGGAAGGGATTGCAGGTTAGCTGGCCATATAGGTACTAGAAGAGATATAGGGAAGCCGCTAGCGCCCAGGGAACGGGATTAGGGTGTAGTTCTTGTTACGACCCTAACGGTTACGTCACGTGAGCCCCATTATTTTTCCCCAATAAAGAACGGAATGCGTTCTTCTAATGCTGGACCGACCTTCCAAGCAGTTCGGTCCACTGATAAGATAAGGACCGA
>JACTAS010000143.1:0-45585 GCA_014884825.1 Fusarium sp. 190-020-2 | reverse complement strand
GCCTGATTGCTGTTGCGGTCGGGCAATCGCCTTGAGTGACGACTGGCTACTTGACAGCACCGTAAGCTCTCGACATTGTAGACCATCCGGCATGCATCGCAATGCCATCGCTATCGCCTCCAGCTCGGCGGTGTACGGGTTCTGATCGTCTCGTGACCCGAGCGTGGCCGAGTACCTGGCCACTATCCTGTCTGTTTGACCAGGCGATCTTTGGGCCACGATGCCGCCCATACCCACTAGACCTCCCCTGTCGGAAGCACTGGTCGCGATGACAATGTCGTTGACGTTCTTTGCAGCTATTTTCGCCGCTTCACGGATAAAAAGGAGGTAAACAACAGGTTGTTTTTATTAAATCTTCTTACCATATCAATGCGCACGGACAGAAAGTGTAGAATCTACGGGTGATTTTTCGGAAGAATATCGGCAAAAATCAAGGGTGGTCTAGGTTGGCACGGACGAAAACTGAATAATGCGACGCGTTTTCGTTCAACCTTGTACAGTAGGGGTAGCGAGCCACAAGGCTGTGATAAATTGACCACTCTCTTATCATGTGCGAAATCTCCGTAGACCAACAAAGTATCAAAACAAGCAGAGTCGATGGCTTAGGTGACACTCGTAGGTGGTGATATAAGTGAGTCATCAATATTTGCATTTCACAATTTATAATATCTTCAAACCATCGGCTGCTCAAACCCATGATCAAGCCACGCTCCCAAGTCAGGCAATGAACTCAACTCTGCATACCCAGGTAAAGCAGAGCCAACCTTGCCTCCTGCCATCCCAGAATACTGAGAGCCAACGAATGATCCTCCAAGTACATTTATCATTTGATTCTCTTGCCTAGGAAGTTGTAGTGCTTCAGGGACAACCTGCTGCGTAGCGACCCAGTTTCGGAACTGAAGATAACCATCCTCGTCCAACTTGACGCCTCCATCTTCTTTGTGTGCCTGATGATTCAGTTTATCAAATGCACCTTCCAGGCCCTCCATCGCACGCTTCTCGCCACTTGTTGAGAACACGCCAATCGCCATCTCCCTCAGAAGCTCCATGCCTCTTTTGCTAGCGTCCTTGAGCTTGTTGTTCTTATCGGAGACGCACTTTGCCACCAGAGCTAAGACAGCGGCGTAGCAGGAACTGAACTCAGTGTATGATGATTTCGAGAGGCTGCTTTCCTCTTGGAGTAGTTGGCAAAGATCGATCGTAGCAACGGCACTTTTGAGGCAGTCGTCGACCACCTCCTTTCGTAGCCTGAGCCAGTCTGTAACCAAAGACTGTTCGACTTTGATATTTGACTCGTTAAAAATAAAAGGCCGACCGATCAAAATATGAACGAGATGGTATGTTAGGGTGAGGTGTACGTTGGATCGAAACAGGGGTTTCCCAGGAGTCAAGTCTCGGCAACAAGTTTCTTGTGAAAGGCTCTGCCAGTATTTGTGCAGTCTCTCCTTGAGCTGGATGATATTTTGGAATGTCTTGACGCGCGGCATCTCATGACTGTTTTTCAAGGCGAGACTGTTGCCGATTAGTTTGGGAATTTCAAAGCTGAGTATAGTTGAGCAAGCTCACATTCCATCTCGAGCATCCTCAATGAAAATGGTGAGTCTCAACATGGCCATGTTGTTTTGAAAAGTATTAACTTGCTCTTTTGGCTGCAGCTCTTGCAAATCGATCGGCGGGTTTGCGTCAATTTCTAATCGCGAAATCGAGACTGGCCTCCCATGAAGGATACATACTCGTCTGTAGACTGTCAGTCGTTGCTGCGAGTGTCACACACTCTTGACGAACCGTTCTAGTGTATACGCAGTCCACCAAACTCTCTTTCGTAATTCTATTTCTCTGGGAGATAGATCCCTATCACTCCTCTGGTGCATGTTAAACTGTGTTGCTGCCTTAATAGCGATTCCGAAATAGGTGCACGACAGTCCAGCTGGATCGATGGGAAGCACGTAGATGCCGAAAAGAAGGAAGGCTTGAACAGTTTCGATCGAGTCTATAGCAAGGATGTCGGGAATCAAAGTCGATGCTTTGCGGTAGAATGTTAAAGCAAGAGTATTGTCCATTGTTTGGCAGATATTATAGGCGTCATTAATAAGTTCTTTGCAACAATTTCGAGCTGAAGATCGATATAGATGTAGAAATTGTGTTCCGAGAGCAAATACCATGAGAGAGACGCAGGCCCAGGCGGTATCGTCGATTCCTACCTGCGTAGGGTAAGAATAAAATTGTTCGAGTCGTTGCCGGAGTGTCTCCTCGTCAATGTAGAAATAGTTCGTTTGGGCGAATTTAAAAAAGACTCGGAGGAGAATGAGTGCTGAGTGAACGGGTGGGAATAGTGAAACAGCTTCAAGAACGAATGCGTCTCGAGAAAGAAGCTGCGCAGAGGAAGCTCTATCGCTTACTGGAGTGTCTACACTCATGACCTGCGCGTGAAAGATCCCATTAGATTCATCTTGAAGTAGTGGCAGACTGGACATTTATTACTTCGTCGGAGTCGTTCAGCTGGTCCTTGACCTTTTGCTGTACACGACGAGAAAAGTCACAATGCGAGAATTCCTCGTAAACTGGTATGGTGTCAGCCAAAGGCTTGTTGACGTGTAGGAAGATTACCTACCACTCGATGCTGAGGACATCGTGTCTGTGTTAACATGGTCTTTACCATCATTGCACATACCGTCATTCTCATTGCCATCAATCTTACGTGGCAAAGCCCCTTTGTCTAAAGAAATGTTGGCGACAATACTCTCGAGATCTTCTCTGCTACACTGCTCGAGCCCGGTAAAGTATCGCACGATATGCTCCAACGCCTGAATCCGCTCCACCTCAAAGTAGCCAGGAGCATCACCAGGTGAGATGACGCGAGACTCTTTCTCTGGGATCGATGCTGCTGGAGTGACTCGACTTCTCTTAAACCTGTTGCTGAACTCGCATGATCGACCGAACCTTTTGCATCTATCGCAAGGGACGGTGCCAATGCACTTTTCCTTTAGACGGCGGCAGTCGTCACATCTGGAAACGATGAGTCATATGTTACTAAGATGACAAGAAGAAGCAGTAGTAGTCATATCGGAGATGGTGCTTACGCTCTTGTTGTCCTCTTTGTTTGTGTTTTCCGCAGACATGGGGAAGCTGGCCGGTGATTTATGTCCATCTTTGCTGTGTCAGGTACTCCCGTGGTAGAAATCATCATCACTTGCGTCAATCGTCACAAGTCCAGAAAGTAAAAGAAGTATCAAGCTAAGTCAAAACATGCCCCTAGTGAAATCGTAGGTTCCGGTGGTTTTTAATTCGGAATACAATGTCTGAGCCGACTTTGTAAAGGAGGCAACAAATATCCGCCGGTGGGTAGGTACACCACGGGCCGGTCGCTGGGGGAAGGTCCGCTCTGGATGACAATTTCTCATTAAAAGTCCCGACCATGAAAAATCGAGGCCCTTTCTCGATACGTACTTTTCCTTGGCTGGCTTCTTCGGGGAACCCATAACATGGACTTTTCGCAAGTGGGGCCTGAATCTCCCCTTGGCTGGAGCTATCCGAATGTGGGAAAAGTTGCCGGTTGGCTAAAATCCCGGGCCGGCCAGTAACACTGCTCGATCGTCACGAGTGTGCTTGTTGCTTACAATGGCTGTGCACTGTCCATTGGGCGTTTTTACATCGCGTAACCGGCGGTCATAGGCCGAGTTCGAGCAGGTATGGGATAAATCATTTCACTTCCCATATCTAAGCTATGCTTCCTCTACCGGTACTACTCTCAGTACATACCACATCCCAATACCCTAGTTCTGCCATCTCTGTTACTCCTTTACCGCGCATCTCTTAATCACACCAGCTAACGTCCGGGAAAGCCGTCACGCTAAGCTACCAACGCTTATTGCCTGTAATTGGCCTGACCCCACTGGAGCGATGTGTCTTTTAAGATCAGACAGAATAGGCTCTGACACTATCCCTTTGAGCGGCACAAGCCTCCAGCGGGGTCACGACAAGGGTGTAGGACCAATCAAAATAATTGGAACTGAAGGTACTTTCTCACACATACTAATTTATATGGTGATAGAAGCCCTCGCAGTTCTGATCCCCGTTATCGGCTGTAGATACCTTCCCTTTTCCACCTTTCCTTTCTTAAAAGGTCGGGGCTGCCCTTGCTTAAAGCCTTTGTAAGCTAGGCAGTCTGATTTGACGCCCTTGTTGACATGGTTGATCTTCCTTTGTATGAGTTTTTGCTGTGATTCTATATCATCAGTGTCTTCCTCTTTCCCTATGCGATTCCTCTTCCTTGCCCGGCTTTCATATGCGTATGCGTTGAAAATTGCATTATAGATGCATTCCTTCTAGTCTTTGCGAGTTATGTAGGACTTTTAATAAGGGCACGGCGTTGTGAGTTGTAAAATAAAAGCTATTCGCAAGGGCCACATCGAGAAGGAAGCCCTAAAGAAGAGCCTGCCAAGGGCCGCGGCGAAATCGGTGCTTACAGGTTGTATATGCGCTCAACTAATCGCCTCAATCAACGTGGTTCATCTCACAATTATAATCAGCAGGAACTGTCGGTATTGGAATGATTTTGAAGGCATTACTACTTAAATACCTGCTATATAACCTGTGATTGTGTGCCTTTATTGGCCGGTCTTTTCCTCTTTATTATGCGCTCCTCATTAGCGCCAGTGCGCATAGTTAAAAGGAAGAGCATGAGGCTGTAGTCTTTCCAAGCGATGTGAGAGACGTAGGAAGGAGGGAAAGAGATAAATTAGTAAAGTACATATAAATAACCATATCTGATATACTTACAAGGTTATCCACTATAGGGATAGCCCTCACCTGATTGTACTGAAAGGCAGCGCTGGTGCCCGCCTTATCCCTCCCTCTGGCCTCCTTTAGCTCCCTGCTGATGTCGCAATTTGGGCGTGCTGTGCCTGTGGCCTCGTGGCCTGCCTTGTGAAGGGCACGTAAGAGATTTGGCAAGGAGAAGAGGTTATCCGTAAAGACGTAACATGTCTGCTTTAGCTGCACATTACATAGGTGAAAGACGGCGCTCTATGTATTGCTAATGGCCATAACGGTCTTGGGCTTTCCCTTCTACCCCTGCGGCTTCGGCTTCGGCAGCTTAACAACCATAGCAGTACATAGTAATCCGTTTACATACCAAAGCCGCTGCTGAAAGTAGCCGTATTACGTAATAACTCAGATTTTAAAGCCAAATAGTATAGGTTTATTCTTAACAAGGGTATATCTTTGCTCCTATCTGTGAGAGGGATCATACACTCATCTATAGCGAGATTAGTCACGGGATAAAGAACTATATATACATCTTTTATATATAATTAGACCAAGGCTTGGCCGCTTAGAATACCTTCAGGAGAACCCCCTTATCCCTCACATCGATCTTGGTGTAGTCAAAGGTGCAAAGATAACGCGTAATCAGCTTATACTTGCGTAAGGGCATGAACTTAGTGATCAAGTAAAGATGGCATTAAACTCCTGGGCTAGGGACGCGCCAGTGGTCTTTTATTAATATATCCCTCTAAACTCTTGGATAAATCATAACTCCAAGCCATATATATGCTGTTGCAGTAGAGATTCCCTCCCGCTAGAGGATTCTCGAGTGCTTAGAAATAGTGGTATTCCAGTTGTCAATCATGCTATTTTCAATGAGATAAGCGTCCCAGCTACTAGCATACTCGATTCATGAATGTATAAGGGAGATAGGTACAAAACGTTGGAAGAGTTCAAGTGGTTCCCGGGGCGGACGGTTAATATGAAAATCACGATATTCTATGTTGAAAGGGATGAAGTTCTGGTCGACGGCTTCTTTGGCCGGAAAAATAGGCACCCTAGTGGTGTCGCCAGCCCCGCGTTGTGAATGCGTGTAAAAGCTGTAATCATCAAACTCATAGCTATTCTATAATTTATCTGGAATTGATAAGGAAGTCATGTTTCAATCGAGGCTGATTTATATGGTGTTTTGTAGTAAATTCGTTGTTTGACGAACTTCTCGTATCCCGCTTGTACTGGTGTAATCACTTATGGTATGTGGGGCGAGTGATCTGCTAGAGGCTTGTACCGCTCAAAAGGGTATACTATTACGTCGTATTCACGCAACAAAGCTTCAGCAGAAAGTTGGTTCTCATCAAGGATCTGTTTATTCGATGCAAGACATCTTACATACCCACAGGCCACTAATATTTACACGAATGCTAAAACACAAAGTGCTGAGCCAACCAGTCCGATACGAGCACCACTGCTTCTGTTGAGCCACAAGGCAGAGAAGCTTCCTGACTTAATCTAGCAAGATGCAACGCCGGGCACATTCTCGCAGCTGCCGTAAGCCATACCACCGGTGACCCTGACGTTAGACCAGGTCCAGTTAGAGCAGCCGGAGCTACCGCAGACGATGGCAATGTTGTATCCGCTGGAAGAAACAGCACCGGTACCAGTAATATCCTTGATGGTCAGACCGGTGATAGGGAGGCTGCTGGTAGGCTCGCCTTTGAGGTCGCCACCGTCGTAGTTCTGCTCAACGATAATACCATAGCTGTCATTAATGTTAGAAAAGCCTGCTTGCTCGGAGCTGAAGTGGCAGGTGTCGACTTACTTGGCAATGTTCGACAGGGTGATGCCAGAGTAGGTAACGTCGGTGACTTTGCCGGAAGCACCCTTGACAGTCTTAACACGAATGCCTGGAATACGTGTCAATTTGATGGAGCTTACGAAATGAGGTTATATCATACCGTTGTCAGACTTGGTAACCTGGGAGTTCAAGAACTTGACGGTGTCGACGACGTTGTTGTCCCGGTTGCCAACACTTCCGATGGAGATACCGTGGCCACCGGAGCAAAAGCCGCCACTGAAGGTGATGTTCTGTTTTATGTCGTTAGCATATTTTTCCTGGCAGCTGCCATTAGGTCAACCTACGGTTCCAGAGTTGACAGCAACGCAGTCATCCTGGTTGTAAACCTTGGCACCGGTAATGGTAACGCCAGTGCTGTCACCGATGTTAAAACCATCAGTGTTGTGGCCACCCTTCGAGTCACCGTCAGCGTTATCGATGGTCATCTTGTCAATGTTGAGGCCGTTGAGGCCGTTGATGCTGACAGACTGGACAGGGGTGTTCTTGATGTAGAGGTTGTTGATGTTGGAATTGGTTAACTCGTGAGCGGCGAAGAACTTGGGCTTGGTCTTGCCCTTGTCTCCTTTTCCATCCCACTAACGAGCACCGTCAGTGTTAAGAATAGCGCCAGAGGCTCCCTCAACAGTGATCTTGTTTCCAGCGATGGAGAGAAGAGGACCCTCCCACTCCTTGTAGTCCCAGGTGGTGGTACCCTGGAAGGTGACCTTCAATTGATTAGTTTCAAGCAGTTCTAGGTCTGCTGGATTGTCCCAACGTACCGTAGCGCCGTGTTGCAGCTTGGTGAGGTCCAGAGTCGTTCCAGCGGGCACAGCTACGTTGTTAAGAACAAGGTTGGCGCAGTTCGATTGCCCGGCCATAGCCTTGGAAGCATTGGAAAAGGTGCAGGAGTCGCGCTTGTCGTTGTAGATATAAACCTCAGGATCCGAGGGAGCGGCCATGGCGGTGTTAGCTAAGGCGGCAAGGAAAAGAGCACTTCTGAACTTAATCATTTTGATTTTTTTTTAAAGGAAATTTGTTGATAGATTGAACGTATGTGTAAGGGAGAATATGAATGAATGAATTATAGTTCTTTGGCCGGCAAAAGATTGGCGTGCTGTGGTATCCTCTCTCTTCATTATGGCAGGCTCTGCTAAAAACTTATATAGCTCCCATCGAACTGGCATGCCAGGAAGTGCCAGTTCCAGTCCCGTTATATCCGAATCTTGGTCTGTTTCCACGAACAAACTGCTACTATGCCTTCCACGGAACGTGTTTCTCCGCCAATAGCCATAGTGCTGAAGCTGTTAACACGGTCCGAGTAAATTGAAGCGATGCGCGGTGTTTCAGGAGCCCCCAAGACTCTGGCTATGAATCTAGTGGAAAATAGCTAAGAAAGAGTCGTCCTACTGCGTAAATTAAGGCCCTATTCCGTCTCCCAATATTGTCGGCACAAATTGCCGGGTGGACCTTGCTCATAGGTGGATTGTTTCGGGTCCGTTGAGGCCGAATATCCGGGTCGACGATAGCCCATTCCCTCTTCGTCGAATCGGTGATTTTCATGACACGGGGTGTTCCCTTCAGACTTCTCCTTACTACACAGCTGAGAATTCGGTACTTCGGCCACGGAACCTCGACTTGTACCGGAATGAGCATAATACTAACCTTTATGGCCATAGTCTAGATTGAGAAATGACATAGCCTGCAGGAAAAAGCTGCGAAGACTTGTGGTTCCAGCTTCCATTCCAACACTGGATGCCAGACCTAAGGTGAGTGTACTACTCGACAGTAACGTCTTGCAAACATTTCTTAATGGCTCGTGAATACATAAGCACCATCATGGAGCGGCATTATCCCCACTGATCCAGCGACAGTATACCAATCATTGACATCGTCCTGGAATACGGATAAATGAAATAATGCCTTGCAGATCTGCTGGGATACGAAGCATACTACAGCAATGTCAGTACCAAAGATGAGAAGGCGCGACATCCACGGGATTGGACGTACGGTAAACGTCGAGATATGTATCAATCTGGCCGCGTCATCGTTGCAACAAATGTCCTTGGTCTAGGAATTGACATCTCTGATATCAGGCTCAATGCCTTACTAAAACTGCCACGCAAAGTTGGGAAATATGATCAGCAGAGCGGTCGTGCAGGGCAAGAGGTGCCACCTTCCGAGACCCTCGTTCTTCGAGCTAGGTGGATACCATCAAATCAAATATGACACGATATATGACACGATAACCTGCTTGACCTTGACGAGATTCAAGTTTTGACCAGGGATGACGGAGATTGCTCTTGGCCCAACCGGTGCAGCATTTCCTCTTGGATGCATAACAGCCCGCCCTGCCTGTTCATTGGGGATAGCCTGTGCCCTCTGATGGCATTAGGGCTATCTTTAACTGGGCTTCGCATCCAAGGAGCGGACTGCACAGGAAGATTTGGGGGCATCTCATCAGATGTTCCCTCCTCAGTTGACATGATAGATGACGAAGAACCCGACCAATAATTTTCATCAGCATCTCTCATGGACACATTTAAAGTCGAGTCTGAAATGTACGTATGACCCTGCGGCCGTGAACTAGAGGGGGCTACAACCATCTGAATAGATGGTCCTGTATCATCGCCAGTGCCTGACATCTGATCCAGAAAGAGGAGATTGATTGCCACGCCTCGAAACATAAAAGCGTCCAAGGCGTGGGACGGGTGATTGGTCAGAAAAGGACCTATTATCCATATCAGAGTCACCCGAAGCTGCACGAGGAGGAGGAACAAACTGAAAGGAGCAGCCGAAGGTGGATGAGAGCCAGCCCGGGTTACTGGCAGTCTAGGAGACTGGCTTCCAAATTCTGATCCAAGCTGCTGTGGGCGAACAGATGGAGGGAATGTTGAGCTTTGTGACTGGAAAATATGGAAGAAGGCGGCAATCCAGACAACCCAGACGATTGATGCTGAGAGAGAGGAAGCCTGGAATGCGACTGAATCAGTCTGGGGCCTTGTGACGGACAGGGCGGAGACATAGACACAGAAGACTATTAAGAAGGCCGGGGTTCTCGTGGCGGGACAGGGTGTTGAGAACCATCTGATCAAGTTGTCCTACAGGCATCCGCTCTTGCTGTGTGTCATAGCCAGCTTCATTCTATTTTCAGCCCTTTCATTAACCCTGTCCTTGCCCTTACCCTTCGGAACCTTTACAGCAGACCCAGAAGCATCATCATCAGTAGTATCACTACCAATAACTCCAAAGTCAAATCGCGACTTGGTGGCAGGATGGGGACATTTGCCGGATCATACAGTACACCTGTTGTTCCATAGAGAACTGCGACCTCACATGGAAGAAGAGGGAAATGGTGGTAGGGGAGAGAGTATTCAGGCTTTTGATCAAGATAGATGCCATGTGTAGCATATATAGGAGGCTGGAGCGGCTTATTGGTGAGTACATTGGGCCTGAAGTTCGAGTCTTTGGAAATGTCAGTAATAGAGCCACCGAGACTCGTGTAGGGCTCGCTAGTAGCAATCTAGCTATTATCGCATGTCTGTCCGCAGTTGATCAGATGGTGTTAAGAGAACTTGACAAGCCTAGTTTTTCCATTTGCATCGGACCGGTTGAAAATACATCTCGCATCCCAAGCTCCTCTAGGATCACTCCCAAAACCCCTGAATAGACTCATCAGCTTTTTCCACCTTTATCTTATACATAGGCACCCTTACGAGCTCTTAGAGTCTGGGAGTCCAATAGCGAAGTAAAAAATCAAACGATCTCGGCGTGGGTTGGCATGGCTTCCCATCAAACCCAAGCCTTTCAGAGGTATGGACCCCTGCTAACCCAGCCGGATCAAGACCAACAAGGCCGCGAATGGTCTAGACAAGGCAATGGCCACTCAGTAGGCCACATTGAAATGCCCCTCGCTGCTAAGATAAAACCATCCCGTAATAGTCGAAGCCAAAAGGTTGACCGATGCTCCCAAGGACTTCTCGCCAAGCCAGAACAGGGCGCCATAGCCGAACCATCCGATCTATCTTCCGATCAGATAGAAGAGGATTAAAGCGGAAGGCTTGCCCGCTGCTCAGTCCTCGCTGAAAGATGTAAAGTGTTCATCCGAGGAATGTCAAACCACATCGATATAGAAACGCACCGCTTCTACACTTCGTCGTAGTTGTCGTGCACTGTTGATATATCCCAGGTGGATGGAGCAGTCGACCTTATCATAATTATTATACGTTTATGGAAACGTATGTGAAAGTGTTTGATGAAATCTCTCTAAACTTTGACTTTTAAGTACAGTAGACTTGAGTTATTCCTAGATTTCTGTACCGTTTGTAACGCTTGATGGTCACGAGAGGTGTCATAACTTTGGATTATGAGAGTTCCAACGACGCATACTGAACCTGGTTAATTAATCCACTTTCTAATTATTGGCGACATTCAACACCCAGGCCCTTAGAGCCCCCGGAGTGAAGTATTAACACTATTGTGTGTACGGGTCACATTGCCATTCAAGTCATATTTGAACACTGCCCCTTGCTCTTGATGATACCATAGTGCTAGGGAAATCGATTGATTAACTGATGGATCTACTGTGACACCCATTTTAAATAGATTTACCTAGACCAGAGCTTTCTATCTGTGCCTCGTATCTAATCCATACTTCTCAATGCCAAACTAATGGCCTACTATTGTGCCACCATAGCGATATTTGTGGAATGCACTTGTTTGATATCCTACTGCGTTTATTTGGTTACTTGGGCTAGTGAGCCGGCTTTTCACACGATACAAGTGCTCAGTCGTTGATAACGTCGACAAGCTGGACTGATGACCCTTCTCCGTATGTCAAGTCAGCACTTGACTAGTTAGTGCGGACACGGAATAATAGGAGAACATAAAATAACCTAGCATGCAAGCTCAGATATGTTTGCATGTAGCCTCAAGCCTTCGTATGTGCATCGAATATTGATAACGCCACATTCTACTTAGTCGATAATCCTAACAATGGACCTTGGATCCATCCGTAGGCTAATATAGTGATCAACGGATCGTTTGTTTAATTACGGGGTTCATGCCTTGAAAAATCTTGATTTCGTTCATGATATGCCGTCGGATCTTTGATTGGCTCGTTACAATACAAGAAACACCCAAAGTTTCCAACAGGGTATTTTGGAGTTCGCGCGGCCTTATGCCGCACCGTCCGTGTTGAAAGTCAAGACGTAAAACCTGTAACCATGTATCAAGGCAACAATTGCGACAACGCCCCATCAGACGATTGCGTATGAAATAATAGAAAAACTCTTTGATAAACTCAATAGCATCAATGGTTACCTTATCGAACTCTTCCTTGACATTCGATAAAACCGGAAACCCGGGAATCTTCTCTCTAGCTAGAGCTAAAACGTAATTGCGAAGTCCTTCCGAAGAGGGTGGTGTAGAGTTGCAAACTTCAGATATTGAGAAAAGAAAGTTGGAAACGTCCAGGCTTTTCGTCAAGTATTCCGAGTATTTATTTGCTGACAGGACCTTTAGCTCTTGAATGTCGTCCTTGTCTGCGAAGGTAAACATTGCCGTGTAAATGGACAAGAAGGGAATCGTGTACTTGCCTGTATTCTCTTCCTCAGATTCTTCAGTGTGGTCACCACTGTAAAAGAACTCCACCATCCGTCTTGCCATCGGCATAGAATGAAAGCCAAGGCTATACGTTCACGTAGATGCTTCCTAGGACAATGCTTCAGTTCTGGTAACAACGCCATGGAGAAGCGTACAGTACCACCAATTTTCCAGCGCATGCCGCATGAAATACTGGGGAATGACTGCAAATGATCATCATAGGGACGGGGTTAACATGCCCTTCGCAAGTAACACCAAGTCGGTAAAAATACCATTCTCCCGTGCCCTATTGAGCGAATTAGGTTTTCTGGTTTTCAGAAGACCAGAAATATGGTTGTACCTCGCAATATACTTAGCAGCCATGGTAGAAATCACCACCGTCTGGCTTGAAGCTACGGTCTAATCAACAGAATGATTTTCGATCCTTCGCAAAGGTCATACCGCCGATTTGGTGATCTAGGCTAGCACTTGCTCATGTTGGCGGTGTGCAGCTATTTATGGCCCTGTTTCATGTTTGGTTTAGCAGAAAAGGTAATTTTCAACCGCGTGGTAAGTCTTATATGCGAGGCCGGAATGGATGGTTTCCCTATCGCACACCAGCTTCCAACTGTCAGGAACGCAGTCCGTCACTACATTACTCAGTGGAACTTGTCAGGCGAGGAGATATAGGCTGTCGAGAAGAGCTCTTTCTGGCACGAGAGCGCCATTAACCACATACTGCTTCTTTGGGGACTTTCTGCGTCTGGAATACTTGCTTTTGTATTTGTCTAGGAATGGTTGAGGGTCAACTATGGTCTCGATCCAGAATGGGAGAAAAAGACGGGTAGCACATTCGGTTCAACGGAAACCCCTCTGAAAACTTTTTTGGCCATTGCTGGCGTGCGTCGCCTGCGGACCTGGTCTCTTGAAATCTTCTGGGCTTGGTACAAGGCCTATGTGCTCAAGGTTCCTATCACGTCTGTACCAGCATCAAGCGGTTAAACTTGTTTATGATGAAATACTGGTATGGTGAGTGATTATTTGGAGACTTTGGGATTCAAAGAATACGGTATTGTGTTACGTGGCATCGCGCTGATATAAAATATCCATTTTGGTAGTTAATATCTCCCATCACTAAGCGGACATTCCCTCCTTACCGAGGGTAGGGAAAGAAAACATACAAATAAATAAATAAATCTCGCTGTCTAGTCCCCCAACCCGGTAATAAATAGGGCCGGCCCATGAGTGCCTTGGGGGGAAAAATGATGAGGTGAAATTTGGCCGTATTCTTTTCGGCAGGAAAGTCCAAGGACAATATTGCGTCTTTTAACATGGCTCATGGGCAGAATGAAGCGTTTTTGGCTTTATTTCGGCAATTATCTAGCCTACTGTGATGGACCTGGACAAGGATATTGGAAAGGGCGGAGGATGGCTCCATTAAATGGGCACGCATCCTACACGAAAAGGGCTGAGAAAACCTTCAAAATTTCCCAGAATGCATGGTTAATTGAATCCTGTTCCTTGCTGCTTTCCGCATTCTGGCGTCTTGATTGCCCGTCCTCCCACAGGATCCCGAAGTAACTACAGAGGCGACTTAGGCGTCAGCTGTACAGTAATTCTTTGCATTCCGTTATTTCCCACATAACTATGCATCACGTGTGAAGGATAATACAGTAGTATTGGGCTTTGTTTTCAGTGGAAAATCCTAACGTTGCTTAAACTGATTCTTTGAAACTTAAGCCTTGAAAATAACTGATACATTTAGGTATCGCCCGTACCCTTGCAAGAGAATCATCATGATAGGATCTCCTTCCGAATCATCAGTTTTTCGATTAAACTCAGGCCGGCGTTTCCTGACTTGGCCTGAGACTGTATGGCGGACGAGGCTAGTGGCTCCATGACGTAGTAGTAGGTCTAGAGTCAGACTGATAATCGCCTGCGGACCCTTGTGCGATCGCCGAAGAATTCCCCATACAAACTTTGACCGTTGGTTAGTAAACTGTGCAAACAATATATCTCAGGAGTAATACCTCTGTTAGATTCAATGGAAAGTTCTTGTTGATACTAGGGAGGTAGCTGGGCCGAGGCTACAAATTGAACAGCTATCGCGTCAAGCTTTTGAGGCTGGATTCCGCGTTCCATTGGGAAGACCATAAATCAAAAGGCTTTAAAAGGAGTTTGAAGTCGCTTGCCTCAGTTGAATGCGGATGAGAAGCTGAATATTTCAATTCGTTATCTGAAGCCATATACTTTCACCTGCATTCCGTAATCCCTTTTCCCTGAGGGCAACATCAACAGCTGTTTCCAAATTATCTGTCTGACTACCACATGATCTGATATCTGGTGTATAGCTCAACAATTCTAAGCCGATAGAATCTCCTGTTCGATAGCTTCGCCTAATGTTTGCGTGTTTCCTTTGCCGCCTATATCCCCAGTCTTGATAGCCGGATCCGACATAGCAAGGACAGTTTCAATAGCCTTCAGCATAGCATCTGCAGCTTCATGGTATCCAAAGTGCGATAGCATCATCTGGCCTGCCCAGATCATTCCAATGGGGTTCGCTATACCCTTTCCGTAGATGTCTGGAGCACTCCCGTGAACCGGCTCAAACAAGCTAGGGAACTCCCCTGTAGGATTGATATTCGCCGATGGTACAATGCCGATTGTTCCCGCACAAGCTGGTCCCAAGTCGGATAGAATATCTCCAAAAAGGTTGGATCCGACCACGACGTCAAATATCTGAGGGCGTTGCACAAAGTGTGCCGTCAAGATATCGATATGATACTTGTCGACAGTAACGTCGGGGTAGTCCTTGTGCATTTCCATCACACGGGAATCCCAGTAGGGCATGGTGATATTAATTCCATTGCTCTTTGTGGCGCTAGTGAGCTTCTTGCGAGGTCGGCTCTGCGCAAGGTCGAAGGCATAGCGAAGGACTCGGTCGACGCCAACACGAGTCATAACCGTTTCTTGGATGACCGTTTCTCTGTCTGTGCCCTCAAACATGATGCCTCCAACACTGCTGTACTCTCCCTCAGTGTTCTCGCGAACGATCCAAAAATCAATGTCGCCAGGCTTGCGATTCACCAGTGGAGGAGTGATTCCAGGCAATAGTCGACAAGGCCGCAAGTTGATGTATTGGTCAAATTCGCGGCGAAACTTGAGAAGGCTGCCCCAGAGGCTGACATTGTCTGGGACCTGGTCTGGCATACCCACTGCGCCAAAGTAGATAGCATCAAAGTCTTTAAGAATGTCCTTCCAGTCATCCGGCATCATTTTTCCGTGCTTTGCATAATAGTCGCAGCTGGCAAAGTCGAAATATTCGAATTCCAGCGATAGGTTGAATTTCTTTGCCGCAGCCTTCAGGCACCGCACCCCGTAGGGCATCACCTCCACCCCGATGCCATCGCCGGCGATAACGGCAATCTTTAGTGTCTTGTATGGCATTTTTTTTGTTGTTGTAGAGTTTATTTACAGTGCTGAATTTCGAATGGAAGGAGAAATAAGGATAGTTAAATAGCATACAGATCCTTCCATCTCGTTCTGAAGTAATAGGCACCGGGCTTGCCGGTCATGTGAGATGCCTGGTTAGGAGTACCCGGAATTTGTGACCCCGGATCGTATCCGCTAATCCCGAACGGGCAGTTTAAACCGGATCCGGAGCATTAAGAGTGATAGGTAAAGGATTGCCCGCTAGAGTCCAGCGCTCGGCACGACAATGCCTGGTCGAGAAGCCGGCTGCTGGCCTGCTCTCACGTAACTATGGGGTTACGCATTGGGCAACAACAAATGCTCGAGCCTGAATCGGGGTGCCGAGCAGATCCTCACCAGATCAGGTCATCCTAAAACATTTGGTTATGTCCCGCTAGAATCTGGCCATGACGCAATACCGGCATGCTTGCCGGTACACCGGGAATACCCCGGTGTGGACACTAAATCGCCCTAGAGCAACTCGGTACGGGATTACTAAAGTGCACGTTTGGCGCGGCATGAATAGATTAGGCTATATTGAGTTTAATAGGACTATAGGGCGTAATACTAAGTATAGTAAGGTATTATTATCTCTCTTAATAAATAACGTACACGATAAGCGGAACGGACAGACTGTAAGAGCATTGAGGCAGACCGACCACGCGGCGAAAGATCGGACTATAGTTATTCCGACAAGGCCACATAGTCATTTCCAGGAGGCAGAACCAATAGCACGGTTTTGCAAGTTAAAGTCTACTAATACAATCGTACCTATCTACCACCTTGAGTCACCCCGACTCGAACCTGTTACACAGACAAGCGAAGCAGACATCCCACTTTTTACCTTCAAGGCAGTTTTTTAAATAATTCCTAAGAATTCAAAATAAGCTTAAAATAGCTAAAAACTAGACGTAGGTTATATATCTATAAGATCTCTTATAACATACATAATAAGCGTGCGCAACAGATAAGCGTGTGCAATAAAAATCCCTTACCTTACATTAATACTATCTAATCAATTAATTCTTCATCAAATAACATATCTTAATCTTTTAAAGAGTCTCAAATTATTCTTGCATTTTAGGCCTATTAGGCAGACCTAAAATTAAGTCTGCGACGCGCTACAAAGATCTATGATATCTCCTTTAATGCCCTTAATCACCAATACTATGGCATTCCTGCGTATGAGGATTATATCCTAAGCTCTCGGAAACTAAGTAATCTAGAGGAAGAGGTTATAATCTAGTATATCCTTAATCTAAATTCGCAAGGATTCCCTCCCTGGCATTATAATATTAAAGAAATAGCAAATCGACTACTTACTAACCATAATGTATTACTAGTTAGCAAGCGCTAGGCTATTAATTTTATTAAGTGGCAACTATAGCTTAAGATGCGTTTTTAGAGGAGATATAATTATTATAAGGCCTAATATAAAGATCTAACTATTATTCATAATTAGTTTAGGCTTATAAAGAATATAATTACTAAATATGGCATCTAATTAGATAATATCTAGAACTTTAATAAGACTGGCTTTATAATAGGCATAATATTGAGTAGTATAGTTATTACTAGCTTAGAAAGGCGTAGAAACCTAAAATTAGTCTAGCCTAGAAATCAGGAATAGGCTATAGTAATTCAAGTAACTAATACAAAAGGCTAGGCAATTAATCTATTTATTGTGGTTATAGGCGAATTTTACCTTTAGAACTAATATAAAGAAAGCAACCTCCTGGCTACCTAGGTTATTACTATAACTAAAAATGGCTAGATAGATAATAAGATAGGCCTTAACTGGCTAAAGCATTTTAATTGAGCTATAACTAACTAATTAGTTAGTGCCTATTATCTTTTAATCCTTAATAGTTATGAAAGTCATTAGTCAGCCGATTTCTAGTTATATTATAAGGAGAACAACATTATTACACTTTATATACTGCCTTATTTATTATACCTACTTTAGCCCCTTAATATTAGGTGCTTTGGGCTGCTAAAAAAGGCATATAGTTAAGAAATAGAGCAACTAATTAAAAGGAGCATAATTTATATTAAGAAGACTGACTTCTTCTTGGCGTTTTATATTACCTTCTAAGCTATTATAATTAAGAAAAATATTAAGGGAGGTTTTAGAAGAGCCAGGCTTGCTCCCTTTAACCTAGAATATGTTATCTTAAAGCTTAATATGTAACTATAGATCCCGATGCCTCCCTAGGAGGTTACTAAACCTTTAACCCCTTAGACTTTAAGGACCCTAAAGATAATACTAAAGACCCAATTTTACTCTAAGTATCTGCAAGAAAGGATTAGAAATCATAAGAGTAGCTCCCCTAAGTTAATAATTAAAGCTATAAAGTATTTTAAGAAAAGATAGAGCATTCTTCTATATAAAATAGCCTTATAAGAGGCTAAGATCTAGGAACTTTATTAAGCAAATAAGATGCTTAGCCGGCGGCGTAGGGCAAAAAGAATATGCCTATAGAAAAGAGGGAATATAACTATAGGGGAAGCCTAAGAGTTAATTAATTAGGCAGATATAACGTGTTTGATAAGCGAGCGACGCAGTCAAGCGAGCGACGCAGTGCATGGTACAGCTAAAAATAGCTTATCCTATAGTAATTTAAACCTTAAATAAAATAGCTAAAAATATAGAAAAAGTATTTTTAGTAATAGTATAGTAATAGCTATATTATATATTTTTCCTAGATTTTTAAAGAAATTCCTTTATAAAGAAAAGCTTAATTATACAGTGTACTTTACAGTGTAAATAGATTTTAAAGTTTATAGCTATATAGGATTTTCTTAGATTTTTTAAAAACATAAAATATCTTATTTTAAGACTTATATATATGCTATTAAAATTATAGCTATTTTAGGCTTAGCTTGGATTTTTAAAGAGTTTTTTAAGAACTGGATTTAAGGTGTATAGGGTAGTGCGTCGCTCGCTTGACTGCGTCGCTCGCTTATCAAACACGTTAAATACGCAGATAGTAGCTAAATTATTAAGAAGTAGTAGTTAAGGAAGGTCAGAGTAACCAGGTAGTCGGCATTATAGTATATGCGGCAAGACTGGTTATAATATAAGAACCTGTTAGGAGGGTATTTAGACTACTAAGAATTAATATAGTAATTGATTTTAATTAATTAGATAATATATTGTGTTTTTATTATAATTTATCTTAAGAAGGTTAAGATTTTTATTATACATGCTTATTTGTTATGCACGCTTATCTGTTGCGCATACTTATTATATACGTTATATAATTTTGTTAAAAAAATTTTGCTGTTTGGTTTTAAAGATTTTTATAAGTAAATAAGCTAGCACTGTAATTTACACTATAAAATCAGGTTTTATAAATAAATTACAATACTTAAAAATCTATTAAATATATAATTACGTATAGATTAATCTACTATATTTACAACAAATTTTTATAGAACTTTAATTATTTTATTTAAGATTTAAAAGTCTATAGGGTAGGCAATTTTTGGCCGCACAGTACTTTATATGCAACTGTAAGCAGTACTATAATTGCTGCAATAGCGATTATAGCCCGATCTTTTGCCTTGTGGCTTAGTAATTAGGTACAACCGTTACACCAACCCGAAAGTAACTGAGAAGAGCACTAATAATATTAAAACATGCAGGGATCTGCAAATTGTGGAGGTTATGCTGAGGCCCTTTTGGTGTGTTTCTAGTCTTTTAAACAGATAACAATGGACCCCAAATCGCTGACAAACCTGACGATCATAGTGTCTCTCAACCCTCGCTCATGATAATACTTTGTCGGACAGTTGTCTTTTCGAAACGAAAACATTGCTTGAACTCAGCACATCTTAATGTGAATTTCACGTTTACTAAGCCCGTAGTTGACGAATGGCATACCTACCCCGGGAAAACCATCCCATGTTGAACGGAACAGCACACTGTATTGATAGCTGGGTTTACAATAGATGGTCCGTCTTACGGCTTGGTTCACCGTAAGCTCCTATAAGCAGCTGTATGCACCACTGTAATTGCTACAATAGCAGTTATTAGCCAATCTTTTGCCCCGTGACGTAGTGGCTAGGTGCAACCGTTACAGTCCGAGTAAGTGAATACTCGTGGTAACCCCGCAATACTGGGTCCCTCTTACGGCCACAAAAGCCAATAGTTGGCAGGTGAGGTAAACTGTCGGGCTAAATAACAAACTATGGCGGATCATGTTATGTACCTTTTCTTTTTCTTCGTCTTTTCTTACCATATATCACAGTATTCTATGAAAGAAAAGGCTACTTACTTCAAGTTAAACAAGATTAAAAATTGTTGTGTTATTGCTCTGGAGATGAGGTTCAATAATCACAGCACTTTTCATATTAGAACTTGCAAGTACGATCTGACGTTTATTAAAATATTGTGAAATGAAAGTCTTCAAACTTGTTCACACTTGATTGATCTCTATTTGCTAGCAAGCTCCTTCTCCAGTGCGTCCGCCATATCCCCCAACGTGGCAAACTTCCAGTCATAGATAGGGTTTTCTCGATTGCCCATCAAGGCTCCCGGCCTCTCGATCCAGCTAGACTTGATGCCAAACTTCTTGGCAGGCTGATGGTCATGGTACTGGCTTTGGGCAGTCTGCAGAACCTTCTCTTTTGGAATTCCGAACTTTGATTCGACCTCGCGCAGCATGTACTCAAAGTTCTTAGGGTTGGGCTTATAGCTGCCGACATCCTGAGCCGTGATGACGAGATCAAATGGGACGCACTGTAGAGGCCCAGCGTTGCTGCCAGAGAAGGACTCGCGGTCGACGTTGGAGAGGACGACGAGCTTGTAGTGCTTGCCTAGACGGCGCAGGGCGTCAACGGTATCAGGAAATGCGGGCCATGATGCGACAGAATCGCCAAAGGCCTTGTCTTGCTCTTTAGTGGGTTTGGAAAGGCCAAGGCGGTCGGCGACTTGCGGATGGATGGTGGTGAGAAGCTCAGAGTATTTCAAATTGGGGGTCTTGTCTTGTTGGGCAGCTTCAGCCTCATGATAAACGTTCAGAAGGTGTTCTCGAGAAAAGTTGGCATTATTGGCCTCGAGCAGGGGCTTAAGGCCATTCAAAACGCCCGTCTCCCAGTCGATGAGAGTGCCATAGACGTCGAAAGAGAGAAGACTATAGTCTGAGAGGTTGCTCATAGTGGAAATTGGTGGGGAAGAGACTCTGTGTATTGTGAGGTGACGATGATGCTACTGTTTATGAGAAGGGATCAATGCTTGTACAGCAGTCATTTATATCAAGAACACGCCCTAAAGTTAATTATTAAGCTATTGGACATAAAGTATAAGAAAGCTAGCGCCTAGAATAGCCGTGGGTAAGCGACTCCGGTGCCGGTTCAAGGTGGCGAAATGAGGAAGCCGGCCGGCACACCGAATGCGGGGTAGAGGTAGGCTTTTGTGCGAGGGTATGATACAGGGATGCCGGGTGCGCACGCCAAGAACATTTGACCTTCCGTCTTCCTTGTCAGCCACACGGGGTTGCCGAAGGAGCTTCTAGTCACACATTTTAAGCCTACATTCCTGGCAGTTGTTACTTCAGTCATTAATACAGTAAACGGTACAGTGTAGGCTCGGGTAGCATATTAATGGTGGTAGTAGAAGTGTGAATACTGGTAGTGCTAACGTTGTGTGTTAGTAGGGCGCTCTCCTACTGAAATTTTGACAGTATCTAGTGCTCCCGCCGCGGCTGCTACATAATTAATGCTGTATACCTTTTTGATCTATGGTATCCATATGAGCGCCATTCTCATAGAAAATTCCTTAAACTTGTATTCTCAACGATTATAGTTTGATATATTGTCATGCGACCTTAGTTCTGCAGAATTACGTCACTACCTCTCAAAGAGCAAACGAATAACATCGGCGTTTCTCGCATTGGCGGCCAAGTGAAACACTCACTGTCTGGCCTTAAGGCCACAGAATCCTCATTCGACCAGCCTATTCTGGATTCGCAGACCGGAATAAGGACGTGGTTTCAATCGGTGCAAATATGGGAGGACTCAAGTACGAGGAGAACCATGACAACTTCAGAGACGCCGGCGGCTTTTCTTTTAACTCAATCTTTGACATTGAACCCGAATCACCTTTTCCTCAACCAGAACCTTCAGACCCCTTAAGTCTCGTCGCACACTGGAATGACGCGCTGCCCCCAAGAAAACCCCAACATTTTATAGACGGCCCTAACCGGTCACATGTGACCCTGTACGACCTGGGAGTGAGGATGACTACCTCAGCAATATAGGATGGAAGCTTAAGCTGGTCTATGAATTTAGTGCATTTTACTCTTTTATTAGACAGCCATTCAATCAGATCGCATGACCGTGGAAAGCGGATGAGCGTCTTTGGAGTAAGCGCTGGTGACGTGCATTTATCCCACATCTTGCAACCTGGCTGAGGTATTTCCATCGTCGATATATGAGTGGCAGGAAGAAAAGGTATGGCCATCGATGAGACCTTGCATATAAGCAATACTTGTGTATGCTAGAGTATGGAAGTCCTGGGTCTGGAATCATATTCACATTGCCGAAGCTGCAAAAGGCTTGTTTCAACAATACACGAGCCTCTGGTAAAGCTTCACGAGAAGGCAGGCCACCTGATTGGGAGCTCATCTGACAGCAATGCCAAGTGGCTCAAGTTGTATTTCAGAATCCTTTTGAGGTTGATCTCGCAGATAGTCTAGACTTCTCCAAAAAAGCTGCACGCAACCAGTCAAAGCGCCTTATAACTATTGTCAACACCTTAAGAACTGGATGCGGTGCCACTTTCCGCTCGCAAAGCCAGCACAGGCATCAATGCCTCTCTTCGGACCTAAATCATCGGATAGACACGCTCCTAACTGATCGACACTAGAAATCTCAATTAGATATAACCCACAATCTTGACTTTTCAGGTTTCGAGCACATGGTCGCCAAGAAGACATATATATTTCGTCTCAATACTAAGGTCGGAGAGTGAATATGTTCTATGTATCAACTTGTCGCTTATTCACCAAGTCCAAACATTTGGATGCTGTTGGTCCATGCTTGTTCCGCTACTTCTTCTACTCCAATCCCCTTCAGTCCTGCAACGATAAAGGCTACCCGTTCAATCATGCAGGACTCATTTCGCTCCTTGACCATATATTGAGCATCCCACCTATCACGCTTCTTAGACTGTGGCGCCTGGGAGGCATGCGCACAATATCGTTTCACCAACTCCGAGTTGTCTCCTATGTACCCCCATGGCGAATCTGTCTCGATCTGCAAGCGGTCAAGAGGGATTGCTGTCACCATCTTGAGGCTCTCAGTGTTTGCGAAACTAAAGCCATTAACGCTGACATCCAACCCGAGCGCTACGAGCTGCTGCATTTCGGCTTCGGAACCAACGAAACTGTGTACTAGACCGCCTCGAGGTAGTTGAGGAATATATGGTGAGATGATATCGACGAAATCATTGCATGCTGCTCTGCAGTGGAGAAACAAGGGCAGATCAAGCTTTTCGGACAGGAAAAAGTCAAGTTGTGCCTTGAAGGCGTATATCTGTGACTCCTTCGAGGCATGGGTTAGCCGGTCGTAATCCAGACCAAGCTCACCAAAGGCGGCAAGAGGGCTGGCATCCTCCCGGTACAGACTCTTGATAGCTTCCGCCAACTTATCAGTATACTTTTGACCTCCAGAAACCAGCTCTTGAGCATGGTATGGATGCACGCCCACAGTGAGAAAGCATTGTCCGGGTCGACACCGCGCGATTGACCTATTGAACTCAACATCGCTTAGAGACATTCCAGTCAGGAGTATTTTGGCGACACCGGCTTCTCGAGCGCGGTCTAGCGTGCTGAAGAAGTCATTCTGGTGGTATTTCTTGTTTCTATAGAAGCCATCGAACTCTTTGGCCGTGGCCGTTACGGCCACCTATTGACGCTAAGTATTTGCATGACGTCTAGCAGGACAGGGAGCGGGCTGGGAAACTCACATCCACATATTTGAGCGGCTTCGTGGGTTCGGACGGTGCACGAGTTGGTAGTGAGCTGAGGTCAAGAGCGGTCGGGGCCATCTTGCATGAAGTGCTTTGGAAATATTGTTTCAAGATTGGAAAGTGATTTCCTGAAGAAGTTTTAATGTTGACGCTCCGAGTTGAAATTCTTGCGGGTAGTGACCGGAACGCGCACCAGGCCCACTTCCGGTCCGGTCCCGGCGGCGAAGCCTTTGCTGTCGAACTTGGATAGAAAATTTCAGAAATTCATCGAATGTAAGCCTTCACGAATCTTACTAACCCATGTGCTATGTGGTTTTGTGCCTAAGCTAAAGCAGGCTCAGAAGTTCTATGTAGAACGCTTTGGTAAACTACAGTGATACTTTTTTCTGAAACGTACATTACTTCATGTAGCACAACCCGTTGTTGCCATCATATGAAATGACTGATCGCAAGTCAACGAGATAATGGTCTTTCTATTCCGTAAGCGTTCCTACCGACGTGAACGCAGACATGCCCACAACGGCGAGAGCGTGGGTTATGTTAGGCACTAGTGAGTGTGACTGTTGGTAGGGCATCCGATTAGAGCTGTAGTCGCACATGCCCGTGAGCCCCAAGAACGTCACGAAGTAAAGTTCACCACGGGGCAGATTCTGGGCGGGCAAAGGGCGCGTAGAGTCTGCTCGCCCGTCTGACATGACTCTCCTCAACCGTCGTCGCCGGGCCGTATTAAGAAGGGCTCGTCGACCGACATCTGAAGAAGCCATTATGTTTACTATGTACACGCTACTCGAACCAATCTCACGACATTTGGGCTGATAACTGTACGCGAGATTTCTGTGACTAGGGTACATTGAGACGCGTCCATCCGCCCTTGGGCACTGTGAGTAATGGTCTCCAAGGCTCGGATGCCTAGACTAGTCCGCAAAATTTTGTTCTCATCGGCCATGGGACGTTCCTCCGTCGTCAATACAACATCGCAGGTTATCCAATGGACCAATTTGATTGGATTGATCTTGATATATTAATGTAACGTACGTGAAAAGGGCGTTGATCTCAGTTGAATTTGTTAGCCTTTGTGCCTTAAATTACGTTATCTTTGAAAAACTCTCAGAAACATTGAGTAAGCCTAAATGACTCAGAACTCTTTATAATAGTTATTATATTACTGATGTTATATAAAGATTCTTATCGAGATTACTACTAAGCTGAACTTTAGACTTTAAGTACACCAAGGATAATCCTTAATATACTGACTGGGTTTTTTAATGGATAAACTAGTCTGTAATAATTTTATATTAGCAGGATTGTACGGCGTGCATTGAGCGTAGTGAAGAATGTTACGTTGCATAATATATGTGCAATGTGGGTGAGGCATTTTATCATGAATAAGATCATTAACAGCTGGTGGGCTAAAGTCTATGAAAAGTCCTAACGGGTGTGATCTATATACTGGATATTTGCGAGTGAGGAGAGTAGTGATAATAGTGTAAACTTAATTATAAGGAGCATAGTCTAGAGCTTCTTACCCTAGTCCCAGTCAGAATATCTTAAGGAGCCCAGGGCTTATCTTAGTAACCTTAAAGAAAAAAGGGAGACTGCAGTCACACTTTACACTATACAATGTAAAATGATCAAGTCTCGGGTCAGAAAACGATAAGTCGGATTAAGCACTACAGTGCAGTACATGTGCGATTGATACCGGCAGATAGAGTATCAAATATGCTAAAGGCAGGCGTCTCTGATGACAAGGAATGCGGTGACAACTCAATTGGACTAACGGTGACCGATAAGCTAGGCGATGACGACGCTCCCACCGAGGCCAAGCACCACGGTACGGTGGTCGTTCGGGCGCCCGCGGGACCCTTTGAGCAGAGATTAAACCCACAGCCCGGGCAACGGCTAGCCGATTCTGTCCGGGTGGTGGAACTTGCAAGAGATTACCCAGATACCTGGGGCTTGTCGAAGATGTCTTCAACTCGCGGACGCCGATATTGGTATGCGCATAGTACGATCTTTTTCTCAGTGTGGGTTACCTGAACTGTCAACCTTAATTCTAACACCTTTTGGGTCGGCCCCTGGCTGCATGGGCCGCGCGGGTTGCGTGCGAGTAAGTGGCCCACTCTGGCTAATACGTATATAGATATATGTGGGATGATTGACTACCTATCAACTGTCGTAAGAGCCGTTCACGTATCCTCGAAGTTAGCCATCTACATCAAAGCACAGTACTGAGGACCGATTTGGCGTGGGAACCATGGCTGTGGAAGGGCCCTCAGACGAGGGAATTGTCTACAGATAACCAACCCGGCTGTCAAGGATTTCGGTCAGCATCAGCTGCAGACAGCACAAAGGAAGAACGGACGGCGGTTGACAGCTCCTTTTCAAATGAACCGCTGGCAGATATCGATAGCGAGATTGGAGCCTTTGCGCGACAACTTACGCGAGCATCCACAACACTCGGTGCTGAGCTACATGCATTCTCACCCGAACCCGGTACTCGACTAGATCCTAACTCTCCCAACTTTGATGCGCGAGCATGAGTCAAAGCATTTATCAAGCTTACCGAGTCGGAACCTGGTTCGCCGCCGCCGCGCAGCCTTGGAGTTGCTTTTCAGAACCTCAATGTCTTTGGTTAGGGTAGCGGCGCCGAGCATCAGAAGAGTTTTGTGGATTATCCTCTGGATGTTATATCTTCTCTGGTAGATCTCTTTGCGGGTCGCGAAAAGAAGCGGGTCGATGTTCTTCGCAACTTTGAGGGTATTATCGAAGAGGGCGAGCTGCTGCTTGTGCTTGGTCCTCCCGGCTCTGGCTGCTCAACCTTTCTCAAGACTATTGCCGGCGAGACGGCAGGTCTTCAGATATGCCCCGACTCATATATGAACTTCCGGGGTGAGCCATCATCACTTGTCGCTCGTATTCATGCGCTGACGTGACAAATTAGGTATTGACCAATGAAGTATACGCACCTTGTTCCGCAGTGACGTTCTTTACAAAGCTGAAGTCGACACCCATTTGCCTCATCTCACAGTTGGTGGGACGCTGTCCTTTGCAGCTAGTGCCTACTCCTTTCAGCATATTCCAGGGGGCGTGAGTAGAGCAGAAGCCGACACCATGATGCGCAATGTCATGATGGCTATCTTTGGTATAAGTCACACAGTTAACGCTCGAGTCGGCGATGAATATGTCCATGGCGTAAGTGGCGGTGAGCGTAAGCGGGTGAGCATCGCCGAGGCCGCACTCACGGGGGCCAAGCTGCAGTGTGGGATAATACCACTCGTGGATTGGACAGTGCAAACGCCATCAACTTTTGCCAAACCCTTCGACCTGGAGCTGATCTTGCGGGAGTTGCTGCCGCGGTAGCTATCTATCAAGCACCTCAATCCGCTTATGAAGTATAGGCCTTGAAGCAATTATTTGGCTGAGTAGGCTAACAAACCATAGCTGTGCATCACCCGAACGAACAACGACTGGCTGAATACAAGAACTCTCGGCGCGCAGAGCAGTTTAAGAGCCAGCGAGCCAAGTCTCCATACACCACCTCATACATGTATCAGGTCAAGCTTACACTTTGGCGTGGCTGGCGTAGACTGCTCGCTGACCCTGGGTTTACTATCGCCTCTCTTCTTTTTAACGTTATCATGGCCCTTGTTCTGGCTACCATATTCTTCGACCTCAAAGCCGACTCGTCAAGTTTCTACTATCGAAGAGGCGTAATTTTCTTCTCTCTCCTCTTCAACGCATTTGCTAGGCAACTTGAGGTAAGGAACAACATGCATAGATATACCTTTTTCTTGAATACTCACACAGTCAACAGGTATTAACAGTCTACGCTGAGCGCCCTGTTGTTGAAAGCATAACCGCTACGCCTTTTATCATCAGTCTACTCAGGCTATCGCAAGCAACGTCATTGATCTTCTTTACAAGACGATCAACATGTTCATTTTCAATATACTGGTGTACTTTATGGCGCATCTACGCCGAGAAGCCGGTAGCTTTTTCTTCTTCTGCCTTACTACTTACCTCACTACACTAGTCATGTCGTGTATCTATCGCACGCTTGCATGCCTCACCCGCACATCCCACCAAGCAATGGTTCCTGCTTCGTTGCTAAGTCTTGGTTTGATGGTCTATACCGGCTTCACTATTCCTACAGCTTACATGCTTAGATGGTCACGCTGGATGAACTATATCAACCCACTTGCGTATGCGTTTGGGGCCTTAATGGCCAATGAGTTTCACAACAGAGAGTTTCCTTGTGCGGCTATGGTTCCTCAAGGCCCGGGATATGATGACCTGCCCTCCAAGTCGCGAATCTGCGCTGTGGTTGGTGCTCAGCCTGGGTCATCAGTTGTAAATGGTGACAGATACATTACCATCCACAACCCCTCTTTCGGCAAGCAAAATAAAAAAAGCTCCACCAAAACTCATCGACTTCACTTATACCAAAATTGGCCAAAGTATATAGCTACTTAGAGGATAATGTCTCTACTAATTATAGAAATGATTAGAGTTAACAATTATAGCTCTCTAAGGCTGTGCAGGGTATGCGATATATGCATACTATGCTATAGAAATAGTATTAGTTTAATTATCAAGTTCTTTACTGCTCTTTTCTATGTTTTTTGGCCTTTATCTGTAATAATATATAAAAATACCTAGGTTAAGACTTTGATAGAAATACACAGAGGATGATATAGCAGAGGCTATATTAGATATTACTAATAATAGTTTTTCACCTCCTTAAGCTGCTTAGAGACAGGGACTACCTCGGAGCACTCTAATTAATAGACTTAATAGCCGCAGGGCTATAAAAGAGCAGGTCTACCCTTATCGGTGCTTATCTAAGAGCCAAGAAGATAGGCTCGCTTTCTAGATACTCCGTCAAGAGTCTTTAGGCTATGCTCCGTCTTATAGTCAGATCTGCGCTTATGTTATAGGCCTGCTGAGATAGTAGGGCGAATATCCCGACTTAGGAGGTAACTAGGTAATTAAGGTTATTAATTGCCGCATAGACCTAAAGACTAAGATAGGTAGATATTAAGAAGCCAAGAGGTTTAACTCTTTTATGCCTAAAGCGGTTTATTAGTACTTTAATATTAAGGAGGGCTAGTATAGTTAGATCAAGCCTGAAAACACTATTAATATCGATAAAAGGGGTATTATAACTGGTTTCGGCAAGCATATACCTATATCCCTTATTAATGCTTAAATTTTAACCGATTAATCCTCTAGGTTTAGGTCTAGATAGCCTGGTTGTTGGAAGCGCGGACCTGAAGCGCAAGGCGTTTCTTAAGGGACTATAAACCCGAAATTAGACCTTATTTATCAAAGCTATTACTACTAATAGCCACGCTTTAGTTCCTAGCATAATATTTAAGGGGAAGTAACTATAGAAATAGTGGTTTCTTAAGGAGTTTAAGCAGATAGCAGACTAGTATTATATAACATCGCCTAACAGGTGGACTAATGATTATATTAGCATTGAATGGCTCGAGAGAGTCTATCTGCCTTATACCACTCCTGCTGATGACTTAGACGCGAGACTAATTATTTTAGATGGTTATAGAAGCCATGTAATAGTAGGTTCTTCCCTTTCTCTACCTTAAGATTAATACTAAGTGATGGAAGGATGAATAGATGGCTAGGTGCTTCCTGAACAATGTTTATTACTATTATCTGCCAGTATACTGCTCTTATAGACTTTAACTACTAGATAACAGAGTCTTTAATGCCTCGAAGGCTGCATATCAACAAGAGTTAGAAAAGTTCTCCTCATTGACTAATTCCACTCTAATAAATAAGGTCAATTTTATTAGGGCCTATGCCAAGGCTTGCCGAGTTAGAATAACCAAGAAGAACATACTGTCTGGCTAGAGGGTCACTAGGAACTAGCCAATTTCGCATTCCAAAGTGCTGTAATACCCTGAAATTCAATAAGATAGGCCAAATGGCAGCCTAAGAGCGACTCCTGAACCTAGGTCATATCTTGACTTAGACGATATACCATAGACGAGCCATTAAATTCGAGATCTTGGGCTAAATAAAACACTAAAGACATAGAAATAGTATAACATAATAGCCAAGGGCTTTAAGGCCCAATAGCAGATAGTAGTAGCGTATATGCTAAGGATTACTAGCCTAGAAGAAGAGTTGGCTTGCCTAAAGAGAGGGAAGAAGAGGAAGGCTATGTCGAATCCTAATAAACGTTTTATAACTCTTAGGGAGACCCTAGCTGGTAGAGAGGCCGTAGTAGAAGAGGAGCCTTAAGATATGCCTGTTGGAGTGGAATCTGTCTCTTTGAGCAAGCAGGAGTCAGAATCGGAGGCTGGTTCTGTCATCGAAGTCAGAGACCTAAGGTACATTAGAGTAATCTACTTCTTATTTATGAAACGGAAAATTTCATGGATTTCTACCAATTTGGTCAAATTCTGTGTAAAGTAAAGTCGTCGACTTTTGGTGGTGGCTTTTTCATTTTGCTTGCCGAAAGAGGGGTTATGCTGAAAGAGGGGTTGTGGATGGTAATATGTCCTTTGCCTACTACAACTCGCGTAAGTGGCGGTATGTTCTCGGTCTTGGCTCCCTTCAGTGTAACACTTGACTGATTATGCTTAGAAATATCAGTATCCTGTGCGCGTTTCTTGTCGCATTCTTGATAGCCTACATCGCTGCTGCAGAATTCGCTAAGCCCCCACCGAGTAAAGGCGAGGTTCTCGTGTTTCATAAGGGGAAGATATCTCCATCTTTCAACAGGCACGAGAAGACTGATGTTGAAAACCAGACAACAGAGCGCCCTATCATTGCTGAGAAGAGTTCAAATAAATCTTCCGATGGCTTTAATGCAGGTGTATCCGTCTTTCACTGGGAGGACCTCTGCTATGATATTCAGATCAAGGGCAGCGATCGACTCCTTCTGGATCATGTCGATGGCTGGGTTAAGCCAGGATGCTCAACTGCTCTGATGGTATGTCGAGTATCACTATCGCTCGCAGGGCTGTGCTGACTAATAACAAAGGGTGTTTCCGGTGCTGGCAAAACTACTCTCTTAGATGTCCTCGCTACGCGTGTCACCATGGGTATCGTTAGTGGCGACACACGCATTGACGGAAAGCCAACTGATGCTTCCTTTCAACATCGGGTTGGCTATATGCAGCAGCAGGATGTTCATTTGAACACGATGACAGTCCGTGAGGCACTTGAGTTCAGCGCACTTCTCCGTCAGTCTGCGGAAATCTCTCGGGAAGATAAGCTAGAGTACGTCGAGCATGTAATCGAGATACTTGATATGCAAGAGTTCTCAGATGCTGTCATCGGCGTACCTGGTGAGGGTCTGAATGTTGAGTAGCGGAAGCGGTTAACTATCGGCATAGAGCTCGCTGCTCGTCCTCAGCTGCTTGTCTTTCTCGATGAGCCAACTTCCGGTCTTGACTCACAAACTTCATGGGCAATCTGTGACCTTAATGAGAAGTTGACTTCAAGTGGTCAGGCGGTTCTTTGTACTATCCATCAGCCGTCAGCTATGCTCTTCCAACGATTCGATAGGCTGCTTCTGCTAGCTCCTGGAGGAAAAACTGTATACTTTGGAGGTGAGATCTATTAATGAAGCAGTGTCTGCTTTTACTAGCAATCCCAGATCTCGGAGAGCAGTCAAAGACGCTGCTTGAATACTTTGAACGAAATGGTGCCCCTGCCTGCCCACCCGATGCTAACCCGGCCGAGTACATGCTTCAGATCATCCAACCTTCTATGGATGCAACCACTCAGAATATCGACTGGCATCAAGTTTGGAGGGAATCACCCGAGTATCAAGCAGTGAAGCAGGAACTCCAACGTCTTAACACCCCACCATCGTCACAATCCACGGACGCTGCTGCGTTGGCTCATGGGGATCAATCGGAACACCAGGAATTCGTGGTTTCTTTCTGGACACAGTTCCGCGAGGTTCTACTCTGCACCTGGAAACATTTCTGGCGCTCACCCAGCTACATCTGGTCCAAGATCATCCTCATCGTTTTAGTTGTAAGTATCTCCCACCTTGAAAGTTAGTACATCGTCTCACCTCCCTGTCCGCAGTCACTTTATCTCGGATTCAGCTTCAGCGCCAACACCATTCAAGGACTGCGAAACCAGCTCTATGCTATCTTTATGTTTATGGTGGTGTTTGGAAGTATCAATGAACAAATTATGCCCATGTTTGTTCCTCAACGCGCGCTATATGAAGTTAGTGAACGACCATCCAAAATCTACCGATGGAATAGTAAGACCACATTCCCTGACATAATTTAGAGGCAGCCTCAATAACTGACAGTTTAATAGCTTTTCTTCTCTCGAATATCATTGTCGAAGCTGTGTGGAATACTTTCATGGCAGTTATTATGTACTTCTGTTGGTATTACCCAGTAGGCTTCCTACAGAACACAACGGCCAACGATGAGCATATCCGTGGTTTTCTAGTTTTTCTTTTTCTTTGGATGTATATGCTTTTTACGAGCACCTTCTCTCACTTTGCAGTTGCATGGATGAATACATCCGAAGAAGCTGGTGTCTTTGCAACTCTGCTCTGGATGCTCTGCATTGCATTCTGCGGGTAAGTCATTTCTACAAGGGCTTATTTCGAGCTGGAATTTCGACCACTCACAATGAGAACTAACTATCATGGCAGTGTTGGAGTTCCATACAAGGACATTCCCCAGTTTTGGACCTTCATGTACCGCGTATCACCAGCCACCTACCTTGTCGGCGGCATCATGTCGACAGCAGTGTACGGATCTGCTGTAACATGCGCAGACAACGAGTTTCTCCAGATGACTGTACCTGCAAACATGACATGCGGCGACTTCATGGATCCATTCGTGAAGTACGCTGGAGGTTATCTCGTCAACAGTGCGTCGACTGGCGATTGCCATTATTGCTCGCTTGCCACAACGAAAGAGTTCCTGGAAACATTTGATATCGACTATAATGACCGCTGGTGGCAATTCGGGCTGCAATGGGTCTGGGTACTCTTCAATATTAGTGCTGCCCTTGGCTTTTACTGGCTCTTCAGAGTGCCAAAGAATAATGGTGTCAAGAGAGCTTAAGGTAGAGTCATATCAGTTTCGGTATCTGGTACTGATTCTACTGGAAGTCAAGATTGGTTTTTGATTCGGAAGGAAGATAGATTTCATTTGTGTTAACGTGGTTGATAAGCGAGTGAGCCAAAAATCCTAATACTAAACCTCTGAATTAAAATATCAATACTATAAACTATCTGATCAATTAAAACAACTCACTATACTCTTCCCCAGACGTCTCAATAACTATCTGATAGGTCCTTGAATTATACCCGGTCTTACTGTCAGACATTACGTGTATTCGGTTCATTGATGCAGATTGATGTATTCATTGTTGTGTGTTCAAATCTGCCCCTTTGGGGCTGATTGGTTACGCGTGTAATCTTAGAGGACCCCTGCTTGCACGTGACAACCCTGCACTTATTCAACACTTACTACATTTACCACGTCACCGAACACCCAGTCGCACAGACCTTCCCTAACCACCGCTTCTCGACGATTTGGCCACTACCTACATGTTAACATCTATCTAATTAATTACTTGCAACTCTTCCTATACTGATATTACCCGTCCTTTTTTTAGTCTAGTCCTTTTTGCCCTTCGGCGCCGGCTTAGTATCTCATTTGCTTATTCAAGATCCTTTACCCTAGTCTTCAATAAGGCAAGTTCATGCATATTTGACTTAGTTCCCTTGGCAAGAGACATTATAGCTTCTATAATTGACTCTGGGGAGCTACTATGATGCCTTCTTATCCGCCTTTCAAGGTATTCAGACTGAGACTGGGCCTCTAGTACTGTCTTTGGCGTCTTTGAAACCCATAGGGCCGAAGGTTCAGCAGCCTCCTCCGGAGGCGTTGGAGTCCGTAGCTGCACATCAAGCTTTGAGATTACATCTTCCGGGTTAAAAGGAGCAATTCCAGCTCCTTTAAAACTTCCCGGATATTGACTTCTGTTATTGTAGCGTGGAAAGCAGCATAAAAGGCGGGAAAGAACTCAGTCTTAGAAATGTGGGTTATAGACCTTCTGATCAGATGCTCTATTTCTCGACCATATGCCTTTTTCAGCGGCCCAAAGCACCCGACGTCAAGAGGCTAGAGTAAATGAGATGAATGAGCCGGCATATAGAGCGTGATGATCTTATTCTCCTTGCAATATCTCTCGAAATCGGCGGAGTGGTGGCTTTCGTGACCATTAAGGATCAGAAGACAATAGCGACTATTTAATCGCTTAGCTGTAGATCGATCAAAGTGCTTTAGCCACTCTAGGCCCAGCTAGTTATCTGTCCAGCCATTTTGGCTAGTCGCAATAACCCAATCGCCTGGGAGGTTGCATTATTAGTACTAAGTAGCAAGGTAATATTAGCCTGCACTAATAATAAATAGCGTAATTAATTACCTTCTGCATTAATCGTCTAGATTATAGTAATCGATTCCCGGTTTTTAGGCTGTATTAATTTTAGCCTTCCCTACCTCTTTAAGCCTATAATAACTAGTCTGACTATAATAATACCTATTATAAAGCTAGTCTTATTAAAATTCTAAATATTATCTAATTAGATATTATACTTTATACTTATATTTTATATAAGCCTAAACTAGCTACAAATAATAGTAAGATTTTTATATTTAGCTCTCTAATAGTTATAACGTACATAATAAGCGTGTGCAACAAATAAGCATGCGCAACAGATAAGCGTGCGCAACAAAAATCCCTCACCTTACATTAATACTATCTAATCAATTAATTCTTCATCAAATAACATATCTTAATCTTTTAAAGAGTCTTAAATTATTCTTATATTTTAGGCCTATTAGGCAGACCTAAAATTAAGTCTATAATGTGCTGCAAAGATTTATAACATCTCCTTTAATGCCCTTCATCGCCGACACTATGGTATTCCTGCTTATAAGAATTATATCCCAAGCTCTTAGAAACTAAGTAATCTAGAGGAAGAGGTTATAATCTAGTATATCTTTAATTTAAATTCGCGAGGATTCCCTCCCTGGTATTATAATATTAAAGAAATAGCAAATTAACTATTTACTAACCATAATACGTTACTAGTTAGTAAGCGCTAGGCTATTAATTTTATTAAGCAGCAACCATAGCTTAAGACACGTTTTCAGAGGAGATATAACTATTACAGGGCCTAATATAAAAATCCAACTACTATTCATAATTAGTTTAGGCTTATAGAGAACATAATTACTAAATATAGCATCTAATTAGATAATATCTAGAACTTTAATAAGACTAGCTTTATAATAGGCGTAATATTAAGTAGTATAGTTATTACTAGCTTAGAAAGGCATAGAAACCTAAAATTAGTCTAGCCTAGAAATCAGGAATAGGCTATAGTAATTCAAGTAATTAATACAAAAGGCTAGGCAATTAATCTATTTATTGTGGTTATAGGCGAATTTCACCTTTAGAACTAGTATAAAGAAAGCAACCTCCTGGCTACCTAGGTTATTGCTATAACCGAAAATGGCTAGACAGATAACGAGATGGGCCTTAACTAGCTAAAGCACTTTAATTGATATATAACTAACCGATTAACTGGTCCCTATTGTCTCTTAATCCTTGATAGTTATGAAAGTCATTGGTTAGCCGATTTCTAGTTATATTATCCCTTTAAGCGGTACAGCCCTTCAGGAGGTCACTCGCTCCACTTTGCTTAGTCACAAGGGCTAGTACTTGGGGGCCCCATAGGGACACGCCTAGGCGCGCCTCCACTCCTGAACGCGTAGGCGTGCGGATTATGTCAGCCCTCAATTTGGCCCAAACACAACTGTCGAAATTCCGCGTTCTGATGCAGTTTTTACTTTTTAGAATACTATGATCCCAAACGGTTATGAATTCTTGATTATCTACCGGAATGGATGGCCTGCTGGGCCTCACTATCTACCGCTGCCGCCTCCCAGATATCATGCATACCTCTTCTACTGGAAAAAGGGCTGCGTTCCATCTCCGCAGCTACCTGAACCTCGACACGGTCATCTTCCGCTTTGCTCCAATCTAGATAGGCCATCATCTCCTCTTTAGTCCAATCTCTGGAGCCGTTTGGAGTATCGCAGCGCTTACCCATCTGCTTCCAATCGAGACACCATTGATAGCTAGATTTGTCGTACCGCAGAGGTAGACCTAGCGCCCTCCGATACTGCTGGTTAGTTTTAATACTGCCACGAGGCTGCACCTTGTACCAAGCATCTCGAGCAGCAACATATCTCTGATAGATAGCCCGAGGATCATCATACCTTGATGTCGGCACTATCCTTGTCTGTGCCGGTGGTGCTGCTGATGATGCTGCCGGCATTATATTGTCCGCGCCGTCAAGACTGACGATAATGCAACTGGCACTATCTATCACTGACTCTGCCTGCTCTGATGATCCTGAAGACGTTGCTCTTGGAGCTTCTCCTGCGTGCAAGGATGATGCTGATGAAGATGTCGTCGACAATGGTCTTGTCTGCGCCGACGGTGCTGGTGGCTTCAAAAGCTCCTCGTATCGTTGAGGGCATGTCTTTGAAGTCATTGTATGATCTATCTGGTGGCATCTGCTGCATTTAGGTTGTGCCTTTGGCCGTGCTGTTGCCTGAACTGCCTCGAATGCACTTGGCTCTCTCTAGGTGCTTGATTGTGGTCTACTAGTACTCGAACCGGCGGCTATCCGATCGGGTCGATGCCGAGGCTCCAGTAGTAACCAGTGAACACCATGGCGATTGAGGTGCCAATGTGTGTGAAAATGCTCCAGGCGAAGGGGCTGATTTTGTTCTTGTAGAGCCTTGAGAGTATGGGCGCAAGGGAGGCCATGAGATCTGGAGAATGCACCGGTGCAAATGGGCAGGTGTTCTTTTAGGAGCAGCTTCCGCTGTTCTTCCACCTTCCGTAAAGCCTCGTGAGATACCCAGCCACGTATGGCACTGTATAGTGATCCAGAGAGCCCGATTGGTATTCTCATTTGCTGGCTGGCTTGGTTGGATTGCAGTTCGGCTAATTGATTGAGAAGCGCATGCTTCATAGCCCTCCAAGCCTCGAAGAGATCTAGCGTAGATTTCTTGAGGTGGCTCTTAAGGAACCCATGGATACCCTCAACCCGCGAGGTGACTACATTACCAAAATGAGGATGTTGATCAACCCAAGCCCTCACTAACCTTTTCTTATACGGATCGAGCCAATTGGCCTTGATATAGCCAACCTCTTCAATGCATTGTGGTAGGTAGCGCGTTTCAAGCTCTTGTACGCGCTGATCATATGCCTTTTCATCCGGTGATTTCATGATCGAATGCCAGTGATTGAAAAACTCATTCCAATCGGCCAGACCTTGCTGGTAGGCCTCTGATCCTTATTGGTGGCGCACGAATGTCGGCTGGCAATAACAGAGGACTGCCTTATTCGCATGCCATAGGCACAAGAGTGAAATTGAGGATAGAAAGCAGATTTCTGCGGCGTTCATACAAGCCTTATCACGTTCTGTTAGGATAACCGATGGAAACCTTGTATAGCAGAGCTCATACAGGGACCTACGCCGGTCCAAGGCCCATAGGTAGTCCTGCTCAGCCTCGCCGCTAAGGAATGCAAAGGCTATACAGAACGATCGCTGGCAGGCGTCGACGCCAATCATGTCAAGCAGTGGCATCCCGTATTTGTTTGTCTTATATGTACAGTCGAGGAAAAGCAGGTCTGGGTAGGCCCGAAGGTATGCCAATGACTCTGGATAGGCGAATAACACCGCCGTGATTCGGTCATCCGAATCAAGCCGCATTCGGTTCCAGAACCCTTCCTTATCCAGTTGGTTAGCAAAGGCGTGTATAGTGCTCTGACCCTCACAAAGCTCTCGTTTACTATCTGCGATACGATTATAAATATCTTGCTGCGTTACAATAGTGTTCGAATTCTGGCGGATATAAGTCCTGATATCCTTTGACGCTACTCCTGCATTCGTAAGGCGGCTGACTGTTGACTTGTCCGCATCGGAGAGCTGCCGATGGACTGGATGGGCCGATTTGTGCCAGCTTGGCTCGTGGTTGTGTAAATGAAACCGGCTGTCCGGACGATGCCTTAAAGACCAAGCCGCCTTATCTAGGGATTCCTTTGCGATAATTGAGAACCGACAATTGGTTCCTCGCGTAGTAGTCTTACGCTGGCGATCTTTTGACACGCTAGGTGGACGACACCATCGATTGCATGCGTAGGTGATAATCTGCCTGCCACTAGTTGATCGTGAAGATCTTCCAGTTATGAATGTGTATCCTCTCGGTGCTGCCCACTTGTTGATAGCGGCGAGCAGAGCCTCTCGTGAATCGTATGTACCCTCTGGCGGGAGCACATCATCAGGAAATGTCGCTTGGGCCATGATAAAGCCCGCACCTGGGGACTACAGTTGTGACCAGCAAAAGCAGAAATGGGTGCAGCCCCTGAAAACCGCGACAGTGGAGTTTGGGCCAAATTGAGGGCTGACATAATCCGCACGCCTACGCGTTCAGGAGTGGAGGCACGCCTAGGCGTGTCCCTATGGGGCCCCTAGTACTTGCAGGGTACTAGGCAGACCTGGTACGGCTGCCGAGTCTGTGAGGTAGCTCTTTGTAACAATCAAAACTGCTGGGACTTTTACCATCGTACAAATTAGTATGTAGGGAGAAGTACCGTCAGTTTTATTCATTTTGATTGGCCTTACACCCCTGTCGCGACCCCGCTGAAGGGCTGTACCGCTCAAAGGGATAAGGAGAATAATATTATTACACTTTATATACTGCCTTATTTATTATACCTCCTTTAGCCCCTTAATATTAGGTGCTTTAGGCCGCTAAAAAAGGCATATAGTCGAGAAATAGAACAATTAATTAAAAGGAGTATAACCTATATTGAGAAGACTGACTTCTTCTTAGCGTTTTATATTACCTTCTAAGCTACTATAATTAAGAAAAATATTAAGAGAGGTTTTAGAGGAGCCAGGCTTGCTCCCTTTGACCTAGAATATATTATCTCAAAGCTTAATATATAACTATGGACCCCAATGCCTCCCCAGGAGGTCACTAAACCTTCGACCCCTTAGACTTCAAGGACCCCAAAGATAATACTAGAGACCCAATCTTACTCTAAGTATCTGCAAGGAAGGATCAGAAATCATAAGAGCAGCTCCCCTGAGTTAATAATTGAAGCTATAAAGTATTTTAAGAAAAGACAGAGCATTCTTCTATATAAGATAGCCTTATAAGAGGCTAAGATCCAGGAACTTCATTAGGCAAATAAGATACTTAGCCGGCGGCATAGGGCAAAAAGAACACGCCTACAGAGAAGAGGGAATATAACTATAGGGGAAGCCTAAGAGTTAATTAATTAGGCAGATATAAATATACAGATAATAGCCAAATTATTAAGAAGTAGTAGTTAAGGAAGGTTAGAGCAACCAGGTGGTCGGCGTTATGGTGTATGCAGTAAGACTAGTTATAATGCAAGAACCTATTAGGAGGGTATTTAGACCACTAAGAATTAATATAGTAATTAATTTTAATTAATTAGATAATATATTGTGTTTTTATTATAATTTATCTTAAGAAGGTTGAGATTTTTATTGCGTATGCTTATCTGTTGCGCATGCTTATTATATACGTTAGTTCTAAAATAAATGCATCTTAAGCTCTAATTACTATTTAATAAAGTTATAAGCCTAACACTTGCCAATAGGTAATGAATTACAGCCAGCCAACAGAGAATTAGCCATTTCTTTAACAACACGCAATCACAAGGGAAATCCTCGCAAATCTAAGTTAATAGCAAATTAAACTATAATATATTCTTATAGATCAGTTAATCGACGTAAATTTGGGATATAATCGCGTCGTAATTGAATGCCATTTTGGCAGCGACGCAAGGTATTACAATCAACTTGATGGTCATCTGAAGCGCGTCGGATACTTAATTCTGGGTTATTTTGAAGGGCCTGAAGTGGAAGAAGCACTCTAGCTTCATTTGAAGACTGTGACATACTAGGGGGTTGAGAAGTAATCGATCAGATAGTTAAATGTAAGGTTGAGGGATTTTTGGCTCACTCACTTATCAACCACGTTATATATGGTTGCCCAGCAAGATTCCACCTGGTTTTAGAAAACACATAGCTGCATGCATGTTATATACTTCCTTATAGCGCCTATGGAGGGAATCTATTTTGATAATTTTGTGCCTTGACCTAATAGTTAACCTTCACGATAAGCATTTGGCGGAGCATACTATACAGGTAGAAATAACCTACCCTATAACAGTTTAAGAGTTAAAATAATGTAGCTAAAATTTAGAGAAAAATATTGTTCAATCATATATCCAATATAACTATGGAATTTTCTTTTAGCTATTTTACTTCTAGTATAAGAGGTTAAGATACATGTCGTGTACTTACGTTATAGCAAAACTGTATGAAACAAAATGTGGGATTTTTTCGTAAATTCTATTAAGGAGATACAATATTTAATCACCTATGTTTAAATTTCAAGCTATTCTAGAGCTAGATTAAAGCTTTTAGAACAGTTTAACAAACTGTTTTTAAGGTGAAGAGCATACCGTCCCATATGCCTATCTGTGCCATATGCTTATCGTGTGGGTTAGTTGTTTTACTACTCTTTCTTACTTTATCCAATAACATATTTGACAAGCGAGCGCCGCACCATACTGTGCAGCTAAAAATATAACGTACCCCGTCTGATCGAAAACCCGTTGAGCAGGTGCTGGGGTGTTACATGCAAGCAGGGGTATTTTAAGATTACGCACCGGAACGGTAGAACGAATCTGCATCAATGGACCGAGTACACGTAATGTCTGACAAAACCCATAATACCAGATCTAGGCTTATGGGGCCCATGTTGATAGCTTTAGTCAATAAAAACACAAGATACGCAAATAAAAATGGAAGACTGCCGAAGTCTGCAGCACATACTAGCTGACGTTATACTGAAGAAAGGTATAGCCTGAGGCTCGTGAGTTTGTACCCCAGGGTACAAAGCCTATCCTATAAGCTCTACCATACTACTCTTAAGCCAACCCTCAGAGCTTGATTCGCAAAAGGTAATTAAGCCCCCGAGCTTCATTGTTAGTATTATCTGTTGTTATATGAGTTAATAATTCATTTCGCGCCCAAAATAATTACTGACATGTTGTCAGGCCCAGCGACCCTACACAGTTCCTCCTCACCAAGCAACCTCAGCACCATAATACCATCTACCTACCTAGGAACACCAAATTAGCTACGTTCATGATTACTATGAAGAGCCACTCCAAGATGACGGGAATCGTCGTGTTCCACGAGTTGGTCGTCTTAATACCTTCGTGTCGGAGCCCGATTCGCTCTACAACTACCTGGTCCACCGTTCTCTCGTCATGCTTGCCCGCCGTGCGCCAGCACGCTCTGCCGGTGTAGACCGTCATGTATTTATCACAGAAGGTAAAATAAATGAGAGGCGCGGTGCAAACGGTAGGATGATGCTCAGAGCCACCTGCGACCCATTGAGTGCTCCGTTGAGCCCTAAGCGGCCCACGGCTCCTGCGATCTGCGATGACAATGTTAGGGGTGATGCTGATACTGCGGGTCACCAGGCGGCGCAACCACGGCTTGACCATCCATCTCAGCGCACCCTCGCTGACCATCTGGCCGGCGATGGTCCAAACTATTCCAGCTGAGACTCCCGAGAGCAATAGTGCTAGAGCGAATATGACGCCTGCCGCGGGTGAGATAGACTCAGAAAGTAGATTGTGAATGTCAAAAATGTCTGCTTCGAGAGCGTCTGGATTCATGTAGAGCGATGAGTCGGCAACTATAAGGATGGCGGAGTTGACAAAGAGAGCAAATGTGAAGAGAGAAATAGCCAAGTCAAGAATAGAAATCTTGAGGGAGTGCTTGATTGAGCTCTCGGAGGGAACATAGTAGCCTTTATCAATACCGGCGTCAATAACGGAGGATCCTGGGAAAGTTGACGAGGTAACAGGCCGCTCCGTTCATCATATTCGCGCAGGCGAGGTTGAACAATGCCCGATCCTAAGTATAGGCTGTGAGGCATAACTGTCGCTCCGAGAATGCCGCAAGCCTGGTAAATACTTGCCGAACATTAGAGTGAGGCTAGAGGCGAAGGAGGAAGGATTTAGAACTTACGCTTCAGACTCCATGAGTGAGCTTGACGGTAGATAACCCTTGAAGACTTGCCCCGGGGAGGTGTCACGGATTAGAGACATCTGGATGTAAAAGCAAATGCTCAAGCCAAGAACTAAGGAAATGATGAACATTTCAAAATACCAGAGGCCCTTCATGGATCCTTCCGGACGGTAGAAGACGACGATGACCAGAACGTCGATCATGGAAATGGCGCATCCCGCCAGCAGCGGTACTCGGGAGATCAGAAGGTTCAATGCGACGGCCAATACAATCACCTGGTTGGTCAACACTATTATCCGTGCAAAGATAGGAAGCAAAGAATGAACCAAAGACCTACCTCTGCTATGTCCGTTGCAATGATGGTAGCCTAGGCAAAGGCGTACAAGATGTAGTTGAGCCACCGTGGGAGAAACTTACGACAGTCCTCGGCGAGGTTGAGGCCGATGACGGTGCCGAGCTTGATGGTTGTGCTCTGGAGGAAAATGGCAAACAGATTGGAGAGGAGAACGACAAACAAGAGGCGGAAGCGACACGAGGCTCCTGCGGCGATATCGGTTGAGTACGTGCCAGGATCAACTGGCCGCACATGTGTAAGTGAAGTGAAGAGAAAAACATGCAGGATGACAACGTCCAACATACTGTATGCAACCGAAATCATGAAACCTGGCCCGATGAGAGACCTAACGGTAATGAACATCTCCTCGAGACGCTGTAGCGGCGTACCGCGGTCGGCGTCACCACCAGCCGAAGCTGGCGGGAGGTGGCCTTGACGTGGCCGTCGTTTTCAACACTGGCTGTCTGTCCTGGGCCGTTGGCGGCCACGTCTCGCTGTGCCGGAGAGTCGTCTTGTCGCATGGCCCGACTGTTGACGAGGCCGTTGAAGTCCTCATTTGTAGTGAGGTCGCTGGAGTTCGGGTTGAGGCTCTGGTTGTAGTCGTTATCACCCTGGAAGGGCTCATCAATATGGGACGTCTTGTTTATAGCGTCGGTGACTGTTGGTTGACGATTAAATATATTTGGAATAGAAACCGCTGTGTCGCGTTGCACTGAGGACGCAGCTTTATCGCTGATAACAAGGAGTGGAGCCGAGGATGTTATCCAGGGTCGGCATGTTCCATCTCCCTCGCACAGCGCCCCGTACAACAGTCAGTTGAATCTCTCAGCATGTACCAGAGAAGGGGCGCTCATACCCACAGACGACGTTGACGCGGCCTACGGCAAGATGAGATTTGATAGGCCGATGAGGAAAGGGTCCCTGTAAGAGACCCGGAACGAGCGGTTCAACTACGGTAGCTGGCTATCGTCGTGACCCATCTGATTCGTTACATGCTTGACTGCCTTGGACTCAACAAGAAGCTCGCAAGTCTTGGCATCTTTTAGTATGCAAGTGCTCTGGCTTTTATACACTTTATCCTTGTTTAGTATCAGAAGTTTTATCCAGCTACTAAAGTTCTAACCGTTATGATATATATAATATTGATACTCTCCACATGGTTTATCGACATCATAAGCTCGATCCTGCGATACTAAAATTGCAATCCATCGAAGTGCGTACACTAAGCATGGGGTGCCGGGAATTGCACGGTTCTTTCTACTCTACTTTGGAAGTCATACAGGTTAACCTTGAGAGGGAGATGCCAATTCATCCACCCATAACTTTGGACTCGCCTGCTCCCGAAAATACATTTATCGGGTCTTATACCTTCAACCATATCTACCGACGGCGCGCCATACTACCCTCCGCCTGCCAGCCAGCCGACCTGAAGAGACACGCATGATACTCAACTTTCAACGCACAGGCAATTGCGGTGGGACATGTCGGGTAGCGGGGCGCTGAGCCAATGAGGGGAAAGGAGAGGAGATTCCTGTGGTTTGTGGAGTTGCTGTCCAAGCTGCGTTCAGCTTTAGTGTGGGGAAGAAGAAGTATAGTGTTAAGGTGAAGAAGTGAAGAGAAGATGTACCGCGATGTTTGACACGTCTCCGCCTATGACGATCCAAACTCCCGAGTTCGCCGAGGCTGTGACTGATCTAGGGTAGCAGTGAAGCCTGAAAAACTGCGGAGTCCATGATTGTAGCCTTAGGTCAAGGCACGACAAGCTAGCAAACAGGTTACAGAGCGCCAATCACCTTGTCAAGAGCGTTGACAAGGATGGGGATATGCTGCTCCTCAAAGATGAGCATGGGTCGAAGGCGGACAGTGTTCTTGCCGCAGGTGCCAATGTTAATGCCGATATGGCGCATAGAGCGGACGAGACCAGCGGGGTCCTTGGTGTCGAAGGCAATGAAGGTGCCCTGGCCCTTTCCACGGAGGTTCTGGACGTGCTCAGGGTACTTGGCGGCGAGGCGGGAAAGCTCAGCGTAGAGATGAGTGCCGACATAAGCAGTCTGCTCAACCAACTTCTTATCGAGGATCTCCTTGATGACAGCCTTGCACATGATGACACGGGCAGGGTCGCCAATCCAGGTGTTGAACTGACGGTAAGCCTTATCAGGGATAAGCATCTCATTACCGAAGAAGTAACCGGCAGTCTGGGCCTTCTTGGAGAAGGTGACTATATCAGGAGGAGAGGTCAGGTTCCAGTGGTCATGGGCCCAGAAGGAGCCAGTGGCACCGAAACCTGTCTGGACCTCATCAGCAATGAGGACTGCGCTGTGCTTCCTGGTGATATCACGGAGACCCTGGAAGAAGGCAGGAGAGGCGTGGTTGTCACCACCCTCGGCCTGGATGGGCTCGACGATGAGACCGGCAACGGGGCAGTGCCATGTGGTCATGATGCGCTCAACCTCTTCGAGGCATCGCTTCTCCTCGGCGGCGTTCTCCTCAACGTGTTCCTCAAGAGGATACTTGAGAGCAGGGAAGGGAGCCTGGGGCCAGTTGAAGCTAGGAATATCGAGCTTGTGGACAGCTTTGGAGCGGGTAGTGGAGAGGGAGCCGAAACCACGGCCGTGGAAAGAGTTCTTGAAGCTCATGATGGCAAGCTCAGGGGAACCGGGCTTGGAGTTCTCAAGGCAGGAGTTGATCTCCTCCTCGTTCCACTCCGCCTCACCACGCCGGCGGCGGCTGTAAAGCATGAAGGCAGCCTTGTAAGCCAGCTCGTTGGCCTCAGAGCCGGACTGAGCCGTGAAGATGTAGCTGAGGCCCTTGGGGGCGACCTTCATGAGACCGTCGCGGAGAATGTCAACCCACTGATCGGAGGGAAAGTTACCAACAGCAGGGCGATTAGCGAGGGCAGAGGTCATCTCAGGGGACTTGGCAGCCTCGATCAGGGTCTTGTTGTTGTAGCCAACAGGGATGGAGGCGATCTGGGCGTAGACATCGAGGTACTTATTGCCGTCAACATCGACGATGCTGTAAGTTAGTCAGCTATCAATCCTTTTCTCTTGTTATTCACTGATGATAAACACTTACTAGTTGCCCTCAGACTTGTTGTAGTCGACCACAAAGTGGACAGCACGGGCATCGAAGATAGTATCGAGGCGCTTAGTGTTGGCCTTAGAGATGGGGCCGGGGATTTCCGTGCGAACGGTGGTCTCGGCGAAGGAAGGCATGATGAAGGTAATGAAGATCTCTAAAGATAATGACTGTTTCCTCTGGGTATATCCGATGTGTGATTGAGGATGAGAAGTCAAGATGTTCTGTAGTGTTTCAAGGCAAAGATAGACGCGGGGGGGGGGGGGGGGGGGGGGGGGGTTTTAAAAAATTTTGACGCGGCTACGGGGGAAAAAAAAACAGAAGAATTGGCACCAAGTACCCCCCGAATTCAAAAAAAA